>NW_020869323.1:17500-20000 GCF_003789085.1 Penaeus vannamei | reverse complement strand
GAGAGACAGAGAGAGAGAGAGAGAGAAGGGGAGGGGAGCGGATGGGGAAGGAAGGAAAGAAAGAGAAGGGTGGATGAGAGGGAAGGAAGAGAGAGAGGAGGGACAAAAGGGAGGAAAGGGTGGGAAGGCAGGTTGGAGGGTGGGGGGGTGGGAAGGCGAGAGAGACGAAGGGCTGGTGGGAGGGAAGGAGAAAGAGAGAGAGAAAGAGCGGTATGGGAGGGAAAGCGGAGAATGGACGGGTGGAGGGAGAGAGAAGGGGAAGTGAATTGGAGATGGTAAGAAGGAGGGAGAGAGGGAGAATGTTGATGCAGAGAAAGGACAGAGAGAAGGAAGGTGATCCTTAGAGCTGAGCGAGAGAAGAGAGAGACAGAGGATGGAAAGCGAAAAAGGAAGAGAAAAGAGAGCGGGAGGAAGAGGAGATGGGAAGGGAAAGATGAAAGGAGTTGGATAGATTGTGTTGTGAGTTTTATACATCATTTATAGCAGCCGTTTGACGCGGACTGACCGTGACTGAACCTTGAAAAAAGCCATGGTCTCACGAGGGGCAACCATGACAGCGGACGTGAAATCAGGATGGAAGAAAAGCTGTTGGCCTATCCACCCCACTATACATTACATACATATACATACATCATACATTTACATATAATATATATATATATATATTAATATTACTATATTATATATATATATATATATATGTTGTGTTGTGTGTGGGTGGTGTGTGGTGTGTGTGTATGTGTGTGTGTGTGTGTGTGTGTGGTGTGTGTGTGTGTGTGTGTGTGTGTATGTATGTATGTATGTATGTATGTATGTATATGTATGTATTGTATGTATGTATGTATATGTATATGTATATGTATATGTATATGTATATTGTATATGTATATATATATATATATATATATATATATAATATATATATATTATATATATATATAGATAGATAGATAGATAGATAGATAGCATTAGATAGATATAGATATATAGACTATAAATATCATTGTGTTGTGTGTGTGTGTGCTGTGTGTGTGTGTGTGTGTGTGCTGTGTAGTGTGTGTGTTGTGTGTGTGNTCGTTTGGTGGATTAATAGCTTCTATAAAGAAAAGGTTACATACTTATTACCATATATTTATTCGAAAGGTCTTTTATACAAAAAGACTTTAAGAATTCAAATTGGGAGATTACAGTGTTACACTATTTAAATGACAAAGAAAATAAAAACTTAGAAGATATTTAGCGTTGAGGAAAATTAAGAATTAAAAAAAGAAATTAATACTATATTAGTAAATAGTGTATATAGTTTATTATCTATATTTTTTCGTAATTATTACCTTCTCCTCTAGTTCCTCGTCAGCATTCTAAATTTTTGTTAAGAAAATTACGCAATGAAAAAGAAAGGAAAATAAATAAAAATGTCTCCCCCCCCCCCCCCGCCACGTGATATCATTCCTGAACGAATAATCAAGGACGTTGTAATCTTCATTATTTTACGTCCATTAAATAAAAGAAAGAACGAAAGATAAAAAAACAGCAAAAAAAGAAAATAAAATGAAAAAAGAAGAACGAAAGATAAAAAACAAGCAAAAAAAGAAAAAAAATGAAAAAGAAAGAACGAAAGATAAAAAACAAGCAAAAAAAAAAAAAAAGAAAATTGAAAGAAAAAAAAATTTCCACGCGAGGAATAAATACCTGAGGAGGAGCAATTAGTCAATGCCGAAACGCGAGCAAGGTCACACGCGCACTTATGAGCTCTCGGGTCGTTTTAAAGAGAGACGGTTCGAGGTCGTTAAGAGTGAGAAAGTGAGCTGTTCGTCTTGCTATTAGGGGGGGCAGGGGGGTCGTCAATCGAAGGGGGGGGAGGTAGGGGGTGGATCGAATCGAAGGGGGTGTAGGGGGGTATCTGAATTGAAGAGGGGAGGGGGGGGTAGGGGTCGTTGAAATTGAAGAGGGGGGGGGGGAGTAGGGGGGTCGTCTGAATTGAAGAGGGGGGGGGGTCGTGATCGGAGGAGGGGGGAGCAGAGGGTAGTTCGAGGTGAGGGGGGAGGAGGTCGTCAAAGCGAAGAGGGGGGGGAGGGGTCGTTCAAATGAAGGGAGGGAGGGGGTCGTCTGAATTGAAGGGGGGGGGGGCAGGAGGGTAGTTCGAGGTGAAAGGGGGGAGGGGGGGGTCGTTTAAAGCGAAGGGAGGGAGGGGTAGGGGTCGTCTGAATTGAAGGGGGGGGGGAGGGGTCGTCCGAAGCGAAGGGGAGGGGACAGAAGCAGTAGAGAGGAGAGGGAGAATATATCAATATGCCATTTTTATTTTTATTTTTTATCTTTCGTTATATTATAAATAGATACAAAATAGATAAATAGATAAATAAATAAATGAATTAAAATAATAATAATAATAATAATAAAAATAAAGCATAACACGCAAATGGTATCATGCAACCCCTGCTGTTATTAATGTACGAATTAACATGCAAATCAGCTGGCTCGCGGGGGGAGAGATCTTAAC
>NW_020869323.1:0-12500 GCF_003789085.1 Penaeus vannamei | reverse complement strand
CTCTCTCTCTCTCTCCTCTCTCTTTCTTCTTTCTCTCTCTCTCTCTCTCTCTCTCTCTCTCTCTCTCTCTCTCTCTCTCCCTCTCCTCTCTCTCTCTCTCTCTCTCTCTCTCTCTCTCTCTCTCTCTTTCTCTCTTCTCTCTCTCTCTCTCTCTCTCTCTCTCTCTCTCTCTGTGTGTGTGTGTGTGTGTGTGTGTCTGCTTGTGCGTTTGCGTGTGTGTGTGTTTATCGGTCGGGAGCTACAGAACGAAACAAGTAGGGAACCCCTGGTCTTAGCAGACTGTAGCTGAGGACAATAAGCCCGGCCAAGCAAAGGGGACCTAAGGCGTGTAACTACGTAACCAAGTTCTCAACCAAAGCTAACTTGACCTAACCCAATCCATTAAGTTTTGGTTTCAGGATTTTTTTTTTTTTTTTTTATAGGATTTATTAGCATTGCGAGATAGGATAACGCGGATGTTACCAGTGTACTTGAGGAAGAAGTGATTCTAATGTAGTTATTTAAGTGTGAATGTTTTTTTTTTTTTTTTATTGTGTCAGTGACCCCATTGTCTTATGGGTGATATGAGTGCTTCTAATTCTGATATAAAATGGGGAAGCGTAGGTACTCTATAAGGGACATGACGTAATTTTTATCCCAAAATACTGTCTGAACTTCTATGCTTATTTCCCATATTTTTTTATTTTCGTTTTACGCTTGTATCCACATAATAAATGACCATAAACTAATCTCTCTCTCCGTAGGATCTCTTTCCGTAGTATTAGATCCTCTTAAATAAAAATGACTGTCTCGTTCTTTCCTTCGAACACGCGCCGTGGATCGGAAATGGAGTTTGAACCGATTGTTTATCTTCCAGTGAATCTGGAGTTTATACTTTCTTAGTAACTGACGTGAGTAATGTTGACTTTACGATTCCCAAATACTTGATTTCCGATGTCACATATGTCAAGCCGTTTTGTTATGCATGATAACACGCACACACATGTATCTCTCTTTCTCTTTCTCTTTCTCTCTCTCTCTCTCTCTCTCTCTCTCTCTCTCTCTCTCTCTCTCTCTCTCTCTCTCTCTCTCTTCTCTCTCTCTCTCTCTCTCTCTCGTCTCTCCTCGCACACACACCACACATTATATATATATATATATATATATATATAATATATATATAATATATATATATATATGTGTGTGTGTGTGTGTGTGTGTGTGTGTGTGTGTGTGTGTGTGTGTGTGTGTGTGTGTGTGTGTGTGTGTGTGTTGCATGTGCGTCTATGTATCTATATGGCAATAGCAAAGCCCTCTACCGAGTTAATACAATGAAAAACCCAAAATGCACAAAAAGACCCACAAAGCACAAGCTAGATTAAGTGAGAAGCGAGACAACAGCCGAAAAATTAGATTTCATATTCAAGTGTACAGAGAGAAGAGAGAGAAAAGAGAGAGAAGAGAGAGGAAGGAGAATAAGTGGTTGAGCGGAATAGTAACACGGTAGACACAGGGCAAGGGAGGTCATGTGTATGGGAAGGAAGGGAGGTCAGGTCGGGTATGTCTGTTTATTTATCTATGTGTCTATCTGTCCACCGGTCTATCTATCTATCTGTTCATGTAGGTCCGATTTGTTTACTGTTTTATTTAGCATGTCTTTTTATCTCTGTATTTACTTGTCATTCTTGCCTACCCGTCAGACATCTGGAAAAGGAGAGAGAGAGAGAGAGAGAGAGAGAGAGAGAGAGAGAGAGAGAGAGAGAGAGAGAGAGAGAGAGAGAGAGAGAGAGAGAGAGAGAGAGAGAAGGGAGAGAGGGAGGGAGGAGGGAGAGAAAAAGAGAGGGAGAAGGGGGAGGATAAGGAGGGAAAGAAGAGAAAAGGAAAAGGGAGAGGAAGCAGAGATGGGAAGAGAAAGAGATAGATAGACAGACAGAATAGAGAGAGAAAGAAAAAGGAAAAGACAAAGAGAAACAAACAAACAAACACTCATAATAAAACGAAATAAACAACAAAGCACATCTCTACGTGTGTTCGTACGTACGCCACTGAATCTGTGGATTATATTTATCAGCTGGAATCGATCAGGAATCACAAGGCTCTCAGTGTATTAATGAAATCATTCATTAAAGCTTAAACACACACCCAGTTAAGCCCGTGTACACATCTACTATTCTATGTACACATGTTCGGCCGACTGTGTATGCATCTTTTCGTGGTTTTTGTATGGTCTGCGGTTCACACGTGTTTTATTTTTCAGTGTGAAGAAGTGTGTTTACATGTTATATCATGTGCAGTTTGGTGTTATGAAAATTTTATTTTTAGCGTGGCAGATGTATATTTTTTGTTTTATAGGTACATGCACACAATACATACACACATACCACGCCACGCACGCACGCACACACACACACACACACACACACACACACACACACACAACACACACACACACACACACACACACACACACACACACACACACACACACACATTATATATATATATTATATATATATAATATATATATATATATATATATATATATATATATATAGTATATATATATTATATTTTCTTTTGTGTATTTATCTAATTTATCTTTTATTCATTTTCTAACCGTACGTGGCGACAAACACCGCGTCATTACGTAACGATGATGTAAACCGTTATGTCTTTTTCTTCTTCGTCCGACTTCTCGAAATTCAAATTTTAGGGGAATTTTCAGGTGGGTCAGATCCCCCGGCGGCGAGCGAGCATTTTCAAGCGGAAATGAGGCATCTGGCGGGAATGCTTCCGAGACGTAAAAAAAAGAATAAAAAGAAGAGAAAGAAAAAAGAAAAAAAAGAAGAAAAGAAAAAAAATTGCCGAGAGGCATTTCGTGTAATTTTTCTGTCTCTTGAAAAACATAATGGAAGGGCAAAGAGAGAGAGGAGAGAGAGAGTGAGAGAGAAAGAGAAAGAGAAAGGGAAAGAGAAAGAGAAAGAGAAAGAAAGAAAGAAAGAAAGAAAGAAAGAAAGAAAGAAAGAAAGAAAGAAAGAAAGAAAGGAAGAGAAGAAAGAGAGAGATGAGAGAGAGAGAGAGAAAGAGAAAGAGAGAGAAAGAGAGATGAGAGAGAGACGAGAGAGAGAGAGATGAGAGAGAGAGAGAAAGAAGAGAGAAGAGAAAGAGAAGAGAAAGAGAAAGAGAAAGAGAAAGAGAAAGAGAAAGAGAAAGAGAGAGAAAGAGAAAAGAGAGTAACCGATGATGCGTTTTTAAATGTTTGTGTTTGAATCTGAAGGTCGTTTTTCATGGCGATTTTTTTTTTTTTTTTTTTTTTTTTGAAGTAATGATGGATTTGTAAATAAGTTGATTGGCACCTCGTCTCTCGCTGCGTCGGATTGGACAGATTGGACATGCGAACACACACGCACGCACGCACACGCTCCCACCCCCGCCCCCCCCCCCCCCAAAAAAAAAAAAAGAAAGATAAAAAATTAGCAACATGGAGTTTCCACCGTACCCCAAAGATAAACAAAAGTCAAAACGGATGCGTAAAGCTCTCAAAAAAAAAGGAAAAGCAAAAAAAAAAAAAAAAAAAAAAAAAAAAAAAAAAAAGACGAGAGCTGTTCCGGTGTCTGGACTAATATAAGGAGCTCGAGTAGTCTTGCCGGGTCAGTCTCGAGTCTGCTGCGGCCGCTGTGGTCAGCTGACTCGGACCAGAAGCCGCACGTGATCTGCAGGGACCGTTGGTGTAAGCGAAGCCAGGTGAGTGAGAGAAGGATGCTGTGTGTAAAGGCTTTTGGGGAGGAAAGGTAAAAGGGGGTTGAAAGTGAATATTTTTTCGGGGTATAATTGTGTATATGTATGTATGTATGTATGTATGTATATATATATATATATATATATATATATATATATATATATATATATATATATATAATACATATACACATATACACTATACACATATATATACATATATATTATATATACACATACATATATACTATATATATAATATATACACATCATATATGTAATTTATATGCACATATATATATAATATATATTATATATATATATATATATATATATATATACACACATATATACACATACATTTATATGTATATATATGATTATAAATTTACGTATGTATGTATGTAAATATACAGAATTATGTATTTACGTACATAAAATATATTTGTTTACGTTATATATATGTAATATATGTATATATATATATATATATATATATATATTATATATATATATATATATATATATATATATATACATGTATTATATGTATATTTATTATATATAATATATTATATATTATATATAATATATATATATGTATATATATGTATATATGTATATTATATATATATATATAAAATATATATATATATATATATATATATATATATATTATATTATATATAATATATATATATATATATATATATTATAGATATATGCATACATATCACATATGCAGACACATACAGAAATGCACATACACTTATACGTAGGTTGCGAAATTATGTTTCAGTGTACTTGTTGGGTCCCACTTTCGTACATCTGGCAACCAACCGAATTAACATAGCGTAAATAGTATTTTTGTGAATGAAGCTAAAACCCTAGGTATTTTGTAACAAAGAGTGTGATTGGGCGAATATGAATTACCAATGAGTGTATTAATGAACATTTTTGGAAACTGAGTAAGCCATTTGATCTTTTGTTTTCTTTAAATAAATGATAACAAAATATTAGTTATCGTTGACTTTGTAGTGGGATATTCTTCAAATGCGATATCCTGTAACTATTTGTTATCAAAATGGCAACGCTATGATGGGACATTTCCTCCTTCTTTCAACATAAGAAATATCAATTATAGTTGCATATTACCTGAAACACGTAAAATTTAGATATTTTAACTATGTATGGCAACAAAATCAGCTAAAAGTCACTGTAAATACGTATTGTGGCAGCACCATCTAGTAGCAACTAATCAAACTAACGAAGTGATTTGTTTTGTATCTTTTGTCCAGAACCAAACACTTATTGAATAAACAGAATCCACGATACATTACATTCTTCAATATAGAACGAAAACAGAAAATCGCAGTGAGGCTACAGTGAACATATAATTCGTTTTTATTGTGCGTGTGTGTCTATGTGTGTGTACAACCCTCGTATGTGTGTGTGTGGTGTGTGTGTGTGTGTGTGTGTGTGTGTGTGTGTGTGTGTGTGTGTGTGTGTGTGTGTGTGTGTGTGTGTGTGTGTGTGTGTGTGTGTGTGTGTGTGTTGTGTGTGTGTGTGTGTGTGTGTGTGTGTATGTATGTATGTAAATGTGTGTGTGTGTGCAAGTTCCGAGTTCAAATTCCCGCCTCAGCAGTTGGCGGGAAATTTGACTGCCGGTTCGAGCGCGGACTCACGGCGCGAAAATTCAAATCGCCTTGAGAGGTCAACCGCGGGCATTGTCAGGGAGGTCGCCGCCGTGGGTCAAGTGGTCAACCTAATCCATCTCATCCTAATCTAAATCTAATCCTAATCAACCGTGGTTCGTTAGCTGGACAACGGTTGATTAGGAAGGGCATCCGACCGGGCAATGATGATGGTGATGATGGTGATAATGATATGGTGTGATGGTGATGACGTGGTGATGATGATGATGGTGATGGTGATAATGAAGATAAGGTTGATGATAACGATGATGGTGATTGTTACAATGATTATCCTTCTCATTATCGTTATTGGTCTTAATTAATTATTATCTTTGGTACTATTTTCACTTTTTATCGTAACATCCGACCACCTAATATATCACCATCCTCATTCATCATCATTTTTTTTGCATTGTCACTCACAATCTCCACATCCGTCCAGCTTCACTATCCTTACTCTCACCATCTCGATATCCGTTCAGCTTCACTATCCTCACTCTCACTATCACCGGTTACGCTCACTATCAGTCGAGATTGGCCGGCGACTCTGTGGTGGCCATAATACAGGATGCGAAAAAAGAACACCTTCGGGTTGGCAACACTGACTGCTCTGTGTGTGTGTGTTTTCTTTCTTGTTTTTCTTTTTGTTTTGTGTTTGTTTTTGTTTTTTTTTTCTCTGTTTATGTATGTTTGTTTCTTGTTTTTTTTCTTGTTTTATATGATTTTTAAAATGACTTTGTTTATATATTTTTTTGTATTTTGTAATTTTTAGTGTTTTTTTGTTTTTGTTTGTATATATTTTTTTTGTTTATATTGTCGTCTGTTTTTTTCACTTGGTGTGTTTCCTTCCTATTTTGTTTATTATTTATTCATTTATTTTGGCGTTTGTTTATTTCTCATTTTTTTATTATCATTTTTGTTTATCCTGTCTCCTTATTATTCATTTATTTATATTGGCGTTTGTTGACTTTTTTATTTGTAATTTCCTGTCAAATATTGTTTGTTAATAGACAAAAAATGAACAATATTTTCCGAGCAAACTCCCGCCTTCTTTAAATTAATAATATTCAAAGTTATTTATAGATATTTCATTTATTTTCCCTCCTGTTCGAACGCATGCCATAACACAAAGTGAATTATTTTGATTTTTATTTTATTTTTGTCTTTATTTTTTTCGATTTTAGTTTTTGTCCATTAAAAAAAAAATATGGAAATTCGGTATTTTGATATTAATATTAGTATTGGTATTATTATTATCATTATTATTATAATTATTATATAATATAATAATTATAATATAATAATTATTATTACAATATATTATTATTATTACAATTATTATTATTATTAGTAGTAGTATGGTATTGGTAATATTGTTATCATTATCATTCTTATTCTTATTCTTATTATTGATTATTTTTTATCTATACAATTATATTTCTATCATCGTTATCATCATCACTTTTTTCATTCATCAAATAACATTACTATTTTTACACGGTTGATGTTGTCCTCTTCCAATTTTATTTCTTTTTCATTTTTTTTTTTTTTTTTGGACGCGATTAATTTTTTTCTGTTTTTCGAAATATCTCCATCTCTGTCGCTCTGTGTCTGTTTGTCTGTTTGTCTGTCTGGGTCATATTTTCCTTCGTTTTGTCCTTTTCTGTCTATCAGTCTATGTCTATGTCCATTTATCTATCTAATTATCTATTTTTCTTTATCATTTTCCTCTTTCTTTGATCTTCTCTTCTCTCTTCTCTCTCTCTCTCTCTCTCTCTCTCTCTCTTCTCTCTCTCTTCTCTCTCTCTCTCTCTCTCTCTCTATCTATATATATTATATATATATATATTAATATATATATATTATATATAATATATATATATATATATATATATATATATATATATATATATATATATAATATATACTTAGCTACTTTCTTTCTCGCATATACTATTTTTTTAATTTTCTCCTCCTCCTTTTTCTTTCTCCCCTTTCTCAATTTATTTCTTTTTCTTCTTTGTTCCTTCTTTATCACTCTCCCCACGCGTTTCTCTTTCTTTCTCTTCCTTTCTTCGTCCATTTTTATACTCTTTCCTTTTTTCGTCTAGCTTTTTCTCACCTTTCTCTCTTGTCTCCTATTCTTTCCCGCTCTCTTTCTTCGTCCCCTTTTTATCATTTTCTCTATTTCGTCTCATCTTTTGATTATTCTTTCTCTCTCTTTCGTTCCCGTTTTATCTTTTTCTTCTCTTTCGTCCCCCCTTTCACTCTTTTCTATTCTCTCCAATCTTTTTATTATTCTTTCTCTTTTCGTGGTCCTGTTTTATAACTTTCTCTCATTCGCCACCATACTTTTTATTATTCTTTCTCTTTCTCGTCTCCTGTTTATCACTTTTTTCTCATTCGCCCATCTTTTGATTATTCTTTCTCGATTTCGTCTCCTGTTTTATCGCTCTTCTTTTCCTCTTTCTCTCTTCGTCTCTTTTCTATCCCTCTTCTTCCACTCTTTCTCTCTTCGTCCCCCTCTTTATCATTCTCCCTTCCCTCTTCTCTCTCTTCGTCTCTTTCTATCGCTCTTCTTCCCTCTCTCTTCTCCCTTTTCTATGCTCTTCTTTCCACTTTCTCTCTTCGTTTCTTTTCTGTCACTCTTCTTTTCCTCTTTCTCTCTCCCTTCGTCTCCGTCTTTCCCACGTCTTGCGAGGCTGACCTTGGGCGATATGGCTGTCAACCGCGGCCATGGCAGATGACGTTAGGGGGGGAGGGGGGAGGGGGAGGTTGGATAACTGCAGCGAGAAACTGTGTGATATCTCTAACCATCGCTCTCCGTGCCCCTCCTCCCTCTTCTCTCTCTCCGCTCTCTTTTTCTTTTCCTATTTCTTTCTCTTTTCCTTTTTCTTTCTTTGTTTTTGTTCTTGTGTTTTTTTGTCTTTCTCTTTCTCTCTTTTTTATTTTTTTTTCTTTTTCTCTTTGGTCTTTGTCTTTCTCTCTCTCTCTCTCATCTCTCTCTCTCTCTCTCTCTTCTCTCTCTCTCTCTCTCTCTCTCTCTCTCTCTCTCTCTCTCTCTCTCTCTTTCATTTCTCTCCCTCTTCTCATCAACCCTTTTCTTTCTTCTCACTTTACCTGTCGTCTTTCTCCATCTCATCTCTCTCTTTCTTTCATTCCTCGCCTCTTACTCTTTCTTTATCCTTCTTCATACCATTTCTTATCCCCCTTCATTCCCCTCCTTCCTTCCCTCCTCCTCAAACTCCCTCCATCTCTCTCCTCTCATCCTTCTCCCTCCAAATTTCTCGTCTTCCTCTTCTTTCTTCCCTTTCCATCTTTCTCCTCCTCTCTTCCCTCTCATCTCTTCCCTCCCTTCTCCTCCATAATTTCATCTTTCCCTCTTTCTCCTCCTCTCCTCCCTTTCTCTTTCCTCTTCCATTCTACCTCCCTCCCTCCTTCACCTTCTCTCTCCCTCCTTCCCTCCTCCTCACCTCCTTCACTTCCTCCTTTCCTCCCTCCTCAATCGCGACCCAAATGATCGTCACAGAGAAAGCATCTGGATTTGCCTTTAATCTCTCGCTCACACTTGGTCACACTTGTGATAAATCGGTGATAAGAGTGAGGCAAACTTTCTCTCTGTCTTTCTTTTCTTCTCCTTTTTCTGGTGTTTGTCACCCCTCTTCTCTGTCTTGTCTTTGTCCTGGTCTGTCTTTGTTTTTATCTCTCTCATCTTTCTTTTTTTGTTTCTCTCTCACATTCTGTGTCTCTTTTTTCTCTTTCCTCCTCTCTCTGTCTCTGTCTCTCTGCTCTCTCTCTCGGTCTCTGTTCTGTCTCTGTCTCTGTCTGTCTCTCTCTCTCTTCTCCTCTCTGCTTCTCTCTCTCTTCTCTCTCTCGTCTCTCTCTCCTCTCTCTCTCTCGTCTTCTTCTCTCTCTTCTCCCTTTTGTCTTGTTCCTACTCTCCCTTGTCTTCGTTATTCTCCTTTTGTCTTTTATCCTCTCGTCTCTCCTTCCTCTCTCTCTCTCTTCTCTCAACTCAGATCTCTCTCTCTCATCTCTAGTCTTCTCATCTTCTCGTCTCATCTCTCTCTCTCTCTCATCTCCTCTCTCTCTTTAACTTTATCTGCTTTCTCTTCACTCCCTCCGTCTTCCCTCCGACCTCTTCCCTCCCCTCCTCGTCCTTCTCAGCTCTCCCTCCTTTCCCTTCTCTTCTCTCCGCGAATCAGACCTTTGACAATGTAATGGTCTACGTCTTCCCAGTCTCAGTTTGTAAGGACAAGAAGGGGTTATGGGACGGGGGGTGGGGGTTGGCGGGGGGAGGGGTCGAACACGGGGTGGGGGGTGGGGGCGTGAGGGTTTGGGGGGGGTGGGGTGGGTTACATGGCGGAGCGGAGCGTGGGGACAAAGAGGCAGAGAGACAAAGAGGGAGAGAGTGCGTAATGGTAGGGAGATATGATTGATGGGGAGGAGCAGAGAGAAGGAGGGCAGTTGAAGTTAATGAGGGGATAATGTAATCATATCATGTATTGTAATATATATACTATTACTATCATATTAATATATAAGTATAATATATATACTATATATATATATAATATTATCATTTATGATATAGATAGTAAGATAGATAGATAGATTAGATAGGATGAATAGATATGATTTAGATAGTAGATAGGTCGATAGATAGTAAGGATATAGATAAATAGATAGATAGATAGATAGATAGACTGTATAAGAGTTAGATTAGATAGATATAGATAGAACAAAGAGAGCCAGAGATAATCTGAGGCATTAACAGTAATGTAGAGATGAAAAAATAACTATAATAGGCGTATGGGCAGAGGACAGAGAGAGAGCTGAGAAGAGAGAGAGGGAAGAGAGAGAAGAGTGATATGAGAGAGATGAGAGAGAGACGCGAAGAGTAGAGAGACGAGGAGAGAGAGAGATAGAGAGAAATAGAAAATAGAAAAAAAAATATTATCTTTGTCCTTTCGGTGTTCCTTAGGTATTCCCCGCCCCGCCTCACCCTATTTCTGCTACCGCCCCTACCCCCCTCCCCCTCACCTCCTTCCCTCTCCCCGTTTCCCACCCCCCCCTCTCTCGTCTCTTTCTCACTAACGAGGGGAACGAAACCTATAAAAGAAACTTCGTTAGTTAATAATAACAGACGATTCTGTTAACGACTGGCGGGGCAAGGGAACTGTCATGGCAAACCTTCCTTCAGCGTCCTGTCGATGAAAGGTCATGTCATGATTGCGGAGGAGTGTTGAAGTGTATAGAGTAAACTCGCGAAGTTCTCTTGTTTCTCTGGGGTTGGGAGAATGTCGTGGGCTCCGGCTACTTTTCGTTCGCTCCGCCCATTTTTCATTTCCACTTTTCGGGCAAAAGAGGGAAGGAGAGGGAGGAAGGGTGGGAGGACTGGGGAGGTGAGGAGGGAAGAGGGGGAAGGAAGAAGGGAGGGAGAGGAAAGGAGGAGGAAGAGAGGGAGAAGAAGGAAGGAGGAAGAGAGGAGAGAAAGGAGGGAACGATGAAAGGAGGAGAAGAGAGGAAGAGGAGGGGCGAGTGAAATGTCCATCCACTTTTGGGAGAGGAAGGAGGAAGGAGGAGGAGGAGAGGGAAGGAGGAAAGGAGGGTGGAGGGAAGGAAAGGAAGGACGGAGGGAGGGAGAGGAAGGAGGGAAGGATGGAAGAGAGGGAAGGAAAGAAAAGGAGGGGGGGGAAGGAGGGAAGGAGGGAGAGGAAAGGAGGAGGAGGGTAGGGAGGACGAATGGGAGGAAAGGAGGGATGTCCACCCCACACATTTTTTCCCTTTTTGTTATCCTTGGTCTTGTCCTTCTTTTTGTCTGGTAGGACTTCGTGTGTGTGTGTGTGATGTGTGTGTGTCGTGATCGCTGTGTGTGTGTGTGTTGTGTGTGTGTGTGTGTGTTGTGTGTGTGTGTGTGTGGTGTGTTTGTGTGTGTGTGTGTTGTGTGTTGTGTGTGTGTGTATGTGGTGTGTGTGGTGTGTGTGTGTGTATTCTGAAAATACAGAAACGAAGGAATGAATATACAGAAAGTAACTAATATGAATAAATATAAGAATCACGTCACGTCCTACAGCGTCACTTACTTCATGGACATCACTACACGTCACTTCAACTTCTACGTATTATCACTCAATGTCACGATCACTCATCACTTCAGTCACGTCATTGCATGTCATCTCACGTCACATCCATCCGTCCCGTCACTTCACTCACAGAAAAAGGAGAGAAGTGACCCCCTGTAGTGGTCATGGTGTATGCAGCATGACACCCCTTTTCCTCGCATATCTCAATGAATCACTCTTCAGACCCGGGTTCCCTATCCCCCCCTACTCAACTCTTTTATTTAGTTATCTTATATTTCTCTTTGTTTATTTTTTTCGATCTGTCCTGGTTGTTTGATTGTCATGTCGTTAGCAAAAGTTAACTTTTTTTTTTTGTCGTGTCTGTCTTGTTGGGTCTTACTGACTGTCTATCTCTCTCTTTCTGTTTTTTGACTGTCTATTGTCGGGTCTGTCTTGTCTTTCTGTGTATCTCTTCTGTCTGTCTATCTCTTTCTATCTGTCTTTCTGACTATCTATCTCTTTCTGTTGTTATCTGCTTTCTCTTTCTAGTCTGCTTTCTCTACTCTCTATGTCTTTTCTCTATTCTGTCTCTTTCTGTCTGTACTATTCTGTCTATCTTCTTTCTATTATCTGTCTTTCTGAACTTTATCTCTTTTTTGTCTTTCCTGTCTATCTATCTCTTCTATCTGTCCTTCTACTCTCCAATCAATGTCTATCTTATCTATCTTTCTTTCTGATATCTACTCATTTTAATCTGTCTTCTCTATCATCATTTTTTCTTCTGAACCTAAATCTATCTCTTTCTAGATACTTCATTATGTCTGTCTTTCTCTGTCTATCTCTTTCTATCTATTCTTCTGTTTTTGTCTATTATCTGTCTATTCTCTTTATATCTGTCTTTCCTCTGACTATCGTATCGTCTATCTCAAACTATCTAAATCTGAATCTGCCATCACTGTCTGTTTATTGCTCTCTTTATTGTCTCTTCTCAAGTCTAACTCATTTCTGTCTTCCTGTCTGTGCT
>NW_020869322.1:88360-92110 GCF_003789085.1 Penaeus vannamei | reverse complement strand
CTGACTGTCCAGACTCTCGGCTTCCCCTCCCCGGACTTACTTCAACTTCTATTTAGTATCTTTTTATAACGGGTACTCTTTGATCGTTAATCAGTATTGGGTGATTGCTGGTGTTTATTACTCAGACTATTCTATTCGTATCATTGCGTTATTGATTGTATGTACTATTATTATATCGTATTGTTTTCATTATTATCTATTATTATGATAATGATTATTATTTGCTATTATGTTTTTTCCGGCAATGGTCTCTCGTGTCAACAGAGTCGCTTTTGTGTCTGTCTGCCTCTGTCTCTTTCTGTCTGTCTTTTTTACTTTATATCGGTCTGTCTGTCTTTCTGTACATATTGTAGTATCTGTCCGTCTGTTCTGGTTGTCTTTCGTCATTGAGCTCTTTCTCCTCTGGCTTATCTGTCTCTCTGACTCTCGGGTGTCTCTCTTGTCTTTCTCTTGCTCTATCGGTTTGCTATCATGTCTTTTCTGATTTATCTATGCTTCTTTCTGTCTTATCTGTGTGTCTGTCCATACTGTCGTCCTCTTTTCTATCTGTCTTTCTATTCGTGTCTTTCTTTCTGTCTATCTGAATTATCTATTCTGTCTATCAGGACTATCTATATGTCTATCTGACTATCTGATGCTTGTCTATCTGACTATCTATCTCTTATTCTATCCTGTCTATCTCTTTCTAATTCTGTTCCTTTTAATCTGTCTATCTCATTTCTAATTGTCTGGTATTTCTCTGTCTAATCTTTCTTTCGCATGCTGTCTTTTTCGTTTGCTCTCTAGTTGTTCTATCATCTGGTTCTTATCATGTCGTTTCTGACTCTATACTAGTCTTTGCTTTCTCTGACTGGATTCTTCCTTTGTGTCTCTATCTTGTCTCTTCTTGAACTATCCTATCTCTTTGCCTGTCTTCCGTGTTGTCTGTCCTCGTGTCTATCTCTTTCTATCTGTCTTTCTCTCTCTAGTCAGTGTCTAATCTCCTTTTCTTTATCTATAATGTCTGAGGTATCTGACTATTACCTATCCTCTTTCATATCTGTCTGTCCATCTTTCATGTGTCTTCTTCCCTTGCAGTCTATACTACTCTGGTCTAATTCTTCTCTATTCTAGTCGCTTTCTGACTAATCTATATCCGTGTCTATCTATCAGCGTCCTCTTTCTATCTGTCTTGTTCTTGACTATCTTCTCTTTCCCTGTCTTCCTGTCTGTCTGTCCATCTGTCTATCTCTTTCTGTCTGTCTCTCTCTTTCTATCTGTCTTTCTGACTATCTATCTGTTTATCTCTTTATGTCTTTCTCTGTCTATCTCTTTCTGTCTTCCTGTCTGTCTGTCCGTCTGTCTGCCAGCCCGCGACCCAAGCCAAGCTCAGCCCATCCCGGTCCCTCGGTTATCTTAGGACGGTGTTTGGGCGTCTTTTGTTTTTTCTGGGCGTCCTCTTGGGGCTCCAGGACATCCCTTACACGGGTGGGTGGGTGTGGGGGTGGGTGGGTGTAGGGGGGTGGGTGTTGGGTGGGTGTAGGGTGGGTGGGTGTAGGGTGGGTGGGTGTTGGGTGGGTGGTGTTGGGTGGGTTGGGTGTAGGGTGGGTGGTGTTGGGTGGGTGGGTGTAGGGGGATGGGTGTAGGGTGGGTGGGTGGTTGTAGGGGGGTGGGTGTAGGGGGATGGGTGTAGGGTGGGTGGGTGTAGGGGTGGGTGGGTGTAGGGGGGTGGGTGTAGGGTGGGGGTTTGGGTGGGTGGGTGTAGGGGGATGAGTGGATGTAGGGGGTGTAAATGTGTGTCTGTGTGTAGGGGGTGTAAATGTGTGTTTGGTGTTTACGTTTATGTGCGTATTTGTGTGTCAGTTCGTGTACATGAGATCACACATAAACACACACACATCCCCGCCCCACACACATCCACCCCCCCACACACACATTCCCCCACTCCCACTCCCCACACACACACATCCTCCCCCACACACACACAGCAGCCCTCCCCCACATACACACTTCCACGCCCGCCCCCCACACACCCACACACATCCACCCCCCCACCTCCACACATCCACCCCCCTACCCCCCCACATCCACCCTCCCCCCCACATCCACCCCCCACCCCCCCACCCCCTCACACATCCTGTTCGCCATTCCCCTCTGCCTTCAAGCACGAGAGCAGTCACGAACGAGCAGCTCTCCTCCGTCCAGTCAGCGGTTCAACGGATCTTGTTGATATCTGACGCGCTGACACGGGAGGTCAGGGCGGGTCGTCCGCTCGTGTCCTGTCATGGCATGTCATATCGTGTCAGTGGGAGTGGGGAAAGGAAAAGGGGGAGGGAGATAGGTAGGGAAGGAGAGGGGAGGGAGGGGAAGGGAGGGTTAGAGGGAGAGAGAGAGAAGGAAGATGAGAGGGAGGGAGAGGGAGGGGAGGGAGAGAGGGAGAGGGAGAGGAGAGGGAGAGGAGAGGGAGTGGAGTGGAGTGGGAGTGGGAGTGGAGTGGGAGTGGGAGTGGGAGTGGGCGTGGGAGTGGGAGTGGGAGTGGGACGAGGAGTGGGGAGTGGGAGTGGGAGTGGGAGTGGGAAGTGGGAGTGGGAGTGGAGAGGAGAGGGTGAGAGGAGAGGGGAAAGGGAGAGGGAGAGGGAGAGGAGAGGGATATATATATATATATTATATATATATATATATATATATAATATATATATATATTATATATAAAGAATAGATACAAAATAGGAAGAGAAAGACAAAGAAAGGATTGAAAGAACCAGTACCATTAATAATGAGAGAGAGAAAAAAAAACGAAAAACAAACAAGAGAGAGAGAAAAAGATCGCGAACGAAAATTATCAAAAGCATGAACAAAGAACAAAAAAAAAAGAGCCATAAAGTGTGTTAATCTCAGGCACAAAAACGTTGTTGTTCCATATTGCATCGTTGCACCTCCTGCCCAGGGCGGCCATATGCCAAACATCTGCTTTAGTCTCTGCTTGCGATGCTGCTGCAAGCACTCACTCCCAGCCTTTTGACCTACTGTTAGTAACATTTGCTCTCTCTCTCTCTCTCTTTCTCTATTTATCTATCTGTTTTTTTGTCTGTCTGTCTATCTGTCTCTCTCTGTCTATCTATTTATCTGTTCATCTATCTGTCTTTCTGTCTGTCTGTGTCTGTCTGTCTGTCTGTCTGTCTGTCTGTCTGTCTGTCTCTCTCCTCTCTCTCTCTCTCTCTCTCTCTCTCTCTCTCTCTCTCTCTCTCTCTCTCTCTCTCTCTCGCACGCACCACACACACACACACACACACACACACACACACAACACACACACACACACACACACTACACACACACACACACCACTCTCTCTCTCTCTCTCTCTCTCTCTCTCTCTCTCTATTTGTGTGTGTGAGTGTAAGAAAGAGACCGTGAATTTCTAGGTTATTAAGGACATCTTAAGTAATGTTGGTCAGTAGTGTGGGTTTCGTGCTGAAGTTAGTTATTCGTAGAAAAAAAGCTGTTAAAGCAATTCTTTTTTAATCTGATATCACATGATGAGATAAAGACCTGTCTGTCAGTTTATTTCGTGGCAAAGATAACAGCGTTACTGATTTGAATGGTTTTAATCAGTAATTAAGAGTTATATATAAAAAAATGTTTACCATTATGTTTTACGTCTCTCGTAACATGCCTCTACTAATCTCAATTTCTTTCTCTTTATTCTGTGTCCTTTCGTTGTACGGTTTCCTCTCTCTCGTCTCTCTCTCTCTCTCTTCTCTCTCTCTC
>NW_020869322.1:63360-83360 GCF_003789085.1 Penaeus vannamei | reverse complement strand
TGTGTGTGTGTGTGTGTGTGTGTGTGTGTGTGTGTGTGTGTGTGTGTGTGTGTGTTGTGTGTGTGTGTGTGTGTGTGTGTGTGTGTGTGTGTGTGTGTGTGTGTGTGTATGTGTGAGAAATTCTCGATCCCCAGCTCGTAGAATATTCAGACACAAGCAAAAAACGCCCAAAAGAACCAAATGTCTCGAGCGTGAAGTCCCTCCCTCAGCCAACGTTACATAACCTGCCTCATCTCACGAGCGCTCTTACCACACGAGTTATCAGCTGCAGGACACGTCAGCGCCGCCTCGTTCATTCATTATCTTAACCTGCCAAACAGCCTCATTCGCGTCAGTTATCCCAACAGTCACGTCGAGACATGAAAGGCGCGTCTGCGAGAGGAGGGGCGGCCAGGGGGGGGGGGGGCGCGGAGCAGTGGCCTCTGCTGCCACACCTGCCCCTGCTGCGGTTTCTGTCTGCGCTGCCCTCGCTCCTCGGCGGCGCTCGGCCTCCTCCTCGCTAACGAGCTCAACAAGATCATAATTATGGGAACGCGGAGACGCTCTGGCTGCCCGCCGCCGCCCGCCGCCCGCCGCCTGCCAGGCCGTTGACCACAGGGGGCGGCCGCTCACGGGATGTAAACACGCATTCGCGTTTGGGTAAACAGACACGTACGACCTCACGTAAATGTACACACAAACACGCACACATAGAGACGGACGCACACACAGGCGCAAAAAAAATACGGGTATGTAAACAAATACACATGAACGCATACACTCACACAAATTTTAAAAAATATATATGCACACACACACACATACATACACACGCACGCACGACGCGTGTCACCGCGGCCAGGGGAGCGTCCTTGGCAGTGCCAGCCAGTGAGGAGGCCGGAGAGGCGGCGGCGGTGACAGCGCGAGACAACAGCTTAGTGGCACTCCTATCTGGTTACGTCTGTGCCAGCAGTCAGTGGAGTGAGGGGACGAGGTTCTGGCGAGGGGGGGGGGGGGAGAGCGCCGCGCCCTCCCGCCGCCGCAGCGCCCTCTGTGCGCGAGTGAAGTGAAGGGGCAAGCCAGGGTCGTGTGGCCGCCTGATGGGGTGGCGTCACTGAGGGCCGCGGTGCCACAGTGCCAGCGAGAGCCACGCTGTTTACAGAGCCTCCTTTCGCCTCCAGGTGCCGCCATGGGACCTCTCTACGTCACGTTCGTGTGCGTGGCACTGGCGTCCCTCGTCGCCGGGGTGCCCGTGGGGATCCCGCTCCCTCGCTCCTCCAGCGCCGACCCCTACGCCCACCACCCACACAACGAAATCGCCCCTGACAATGCCGCCCCCACGCCCGCGCCCTCGACGACGCCCGCGCCAAGGGTCGGCTCTACTCTGCACGCCGTAAGTCCTCTCATCCCTCCCTGTCTGTGATGTCATCGTGTAATTTATGATATAAGCTAAATAAAGTCATGTCCTTTTAGTATTTTCCTCTGTCTTTTGTCTCTCATGCATCCATATTTATCCCATCTCTCGCATTTTTTTTTTTGCGTTTTTTTTTCCGTCTCATCTCGTCCCATATTTCTGCCTGTCTGTTCCCCTCTCCCCGCCCGCAGCCTGACCGCCTATTTACTGCCCTCCGCATCTGTTTTTCTTTCGCTCTTTCTCCTTATCTCCCTTTCACTCCGCTCTCCTTTCATTTTCCTCTTTATATCCACATATCATCTGTTCTTTTCCTCATCTTTCGTACGTCTCTTAGTCTCTGTCCTTTTTTTCGTCATTTGTCCCTAGCTCTTTGGTCTCTTTCTCTCTCCTTCTCCCTCTCATATCTTCTTCCGTTCCTCCTTCCCTCTTTTCTTCTCTCTCTCTCTCTCTCTCCTTCTCTCCTCACCCTCTTCGTCCCTCCTTCCTTCTCTCCCTCCGTCCCTCCCTCTCCTTCTGTCCTTCCTTCCCTCCTCCCTTTCCCTCCCTCCTTCCCTCTCCCTCTCCTTCTTCCTTCCTTTCCTTTCCTCTCTCCTCTTCTCCTTCTTCCTTCCTCTCCCTCTCCTCTGTCCCTTCCTTTCCCTCTCCCTCTTCTTCTGCCCTTCCTTCCCTCTCTCCCCCTCTTCCCTCCCTCCCTCCTCTCCCTCTCCCTCTCTCCTCCCTTCCTATCTCTCCCTCACCCTCTTCGTCCTTCCTTCTCTTCTCTCTCTCCCTCTCCCCTCTCTCCGTCCCACCTTCCTCTCCCCTCTCTCCCTTCCCCTCTCCCTCTCCCTTCCGTCCCCCTCCTCCCTCTCTCCCCTTCTTCCTTTCCCTCCTTTCTCTCCTTCCTTCCCTCCTCCCTCCCCTCTCTCCTTCTCCCTCCCCTCCCTCGACTCGACATTTATCCCCCTTTTTTTTCCCTAATCCTTCGCAGGTGAAGTTCATGCAGAAGTTCGGGTACATTCCCCAAGGCGACGAGGAGGCCGACTTCCTCTTCTCGCCTCAGGCTCTCGAGGAGTCGATCAAACGCATGCAGAAGTTCGGGAGCATCCCGCAGACCGGAGTGATCGACAACGATCGAGGTCAGTCTTGAAGGGGTGGGGTGGAGGTGGGGTTGGGGGTGGGGGTGGGGTGGGGGGCGGTTCTTGGCGCTGGAGTGATCGACAAACGCTACGATCGAGGTCAGTCTTGAGGGGGGGGGTGGAGTGGGGGTTGGGGGTGGAGGGGCGTCTTGGCGCTGGAGTGATCGACAACGCTTACGATCGAGGTCAGTCTTTGAGGGGGTGGGGGTGGTGGGGGTGGATGGGTGGGTGGGGGTGGGGGGCGGTTCTTGGCGCTGGAGTGATCGACAACGCTACGATCGAGGTCAGCCTTGAGGGGGGTGGGGGTGGGGGGGGGCGGTTCTTGGCGCTGGAGTGATCGACAACGCTACGATCGAGGTCCAGTCCTGGAGGGGTGGGGGGGTGGGGGGGTGGGGGGCGGTTCTTGGCGCTGGAGTGATCGACAACGCTTACGATCGAGGTCAGTCTTGAGAGGGGGTGGGGGGAGTGGGGGTGGGGTGAGGGGCGGTTTCTTGGCGCTGGAGTGATCGACAACGCTACGATCGAGGTCAGTCTTGAGGGGTGGGGTGGGGTGGGGGGGCGGTTCTTGGCGCTGGAGTGATCGACAACGCTACGATCGAGGTCAGTCTTGAAGGGGGTGGGGGGGTGATGGGTGGGGGTTGGGGTGGTAGTGGGTGGGGGTGGGGGGGGTTCTTGGCGCTGGAGTGATCGACAACGCTACGATCGAGGTCAGTCTTGAGGGGTGGGTGGGTGGGGAGCGGGGTGGGGGTAGGGGCGGTTCTTGGCGCTGGAGTGATCGACAACGCTACGATCGAGGTCAGTCAGGGGGTGGGGTTGGAGGGGGTGGGGGGGTGGAGGGGCGGTCTTGGCGCTGGAGTTGATCGAACGACGGATCGAGGGGGTTGGGGGTGGGGGGGTGGGGGTGGGGGGGTGGGGTGGGGGTGGGGGGCGGTCTTGGCGTGGGGTGGGGTCAGTCTGAGGGGGGTGGAGGGTGGGTGGGGGTCTTGAGAGGGGGTGGAGGGGTGGGGGTGAAGGGGTTGGGGGGAGGGGTCTTCTTAGGGGGAGGCTGTGTGACCTCCTTGGCGGTTTCGCGTGACCCCTTTCTCTTTCTTTCTCTCTCTCTCTTTCTTTTTGCTTCGGTCTCTTTTTCTTTCTCTCTCTTTCTCTTTGCTTCGGTATCTTTCTCTCTCTCTCTCTCTTTTTGTCTGTCCATATTGGAGAGACAGAAATGCTTTCTCCTTTCTCTCTCTATTTCCCTTTCTCGCGCTCTATTTCTCCCTTTCTCTCTATCTATTTACCTCCCTTTCTCTCCTCTCTCTCCCTCTCCCTCTCTTTCTGCTTCGGTCTGCAACTTGCCTGCGATGTTGATCAGGGGAAAAAACAACGATAATGGTGAAAATGCGTTGACGACATTGCGTAAAACTTGCAGGATTGAGAAACGTAATTTATGCAATGGCGATGCAGATTGATCAAGACACGGAGAGTGACGCGTAAAGACTGCAATTATCATTATTATTATTTTTTTACCATTTGGTTCGTGTTTTTTTATAATTCATTTTCAATATTAAGGGGGAGATTAAAATATATATATATATATATGTATATTTCTTCTCTCCGGTTCAATCTGTTTAAATAAAGCGATGTATTTTAATGTTTTTTAAATGATTCTTCTTCTAAAATACTTTCAATCCACGTTCCATCAACTGCGGACTTGTAATCAATAGATAGATAGATAGATACGAAAGGGAAGGGGAGAGATCGACATACACACACACACACACACACACACACACACTCACACACACACACACACACACACACACACACACACACACACACACACACACACACACACACACACACACACACACACACACACACACACACACACACACACACACACACACACACACACACACACACAACACACACAGACAAACCGATAGACCATCTGATAGCTCGATAGATACAAGAAGACACAAGAGAGAGGCCACAAACTCGCGGTCACTGCATCATATCTCGTGCCTTTTTAACGCCCGTCTGTGCAAAGCCTTCCCCTGTTATCTGCAGCATCGAGTGTCTAATCAAATAAACATCTGATCGTGAAATAACCATCTCATGTTGCTTTATGAGGGTCATGCGAGGCGCGAGAGGAACTGTCAAGCTTGATCCCTTATGAGGCAACATGCCAAAAAAGGAGGAGGCGAGTGAATAATGGCATTGGAGTGAATGTCAGGAGTGAAGAGGGAGAGAGAGGGAGAGAGAATGTCAAGTGAGTGAAGAGAGAAAGAGAGAGAGAGAGAGAGAGAGAGGAGAGAGAGGGAGAGAGGAAGAGAAGAGGAGAGAGAGAGAGACGAAGAGAGAAGGAGAGAGAGAGAGAGAGAGAGAGAGAGAGAGAGAGAGAGAGAGATGAGAAGAGAGAGAGAGAGAAGAGAGAGAGAGAGAGAGAGAGAGAGAGAGAGAGAGAGAGAGAGAGAGAGAGAGAGAGAGAGAGAGAGAGAGAGAGAGAGAGAGAGAGAGAGAGAGAGAGAGAGAGAGAGAGAGAGAGAGAGAGAGAGAGAGAGAGAGAGAAACATTGAAAAAAATGCAAGGAAAGTATACACGTCAGTTAAAACGAAGAGGATATTTTTTGTGAGATTTGAGATAAAAAAGAGAGGGAGAGAAATGAAAATAGTGATGATATGTAATGACCAATATTGCAAGTTTCAATTCGTTCAATTAAATCTCGGGGTAAATATTTGAATCTTAGACAAATCTGTTTAAAAGAGAGCGAGAAGGATAGAGAGAATGATAGAATACAATGAAGAAATTGCAAGACTCAATTTATTCAATTGAATCACTGGGTAAATGTTTACGAATTGAAACTTAGAGTAGAGAATATTTTGTGCATTTTTCTTTATTTAAAGAGAGTGAGAGATATACAAAGAATGATAGAATACAATAAAGAAATTGCAATTTTCAATTTGTTCACAGTTTGCTCCGTTGAATCTCGAGGTAAATATTTACGAATTAGAGTCCTCGTCTCAACCGCTTCTCTCCTCTCTCCTCCTCTCACAGCTGATGCAGACTCCCCGCTGTGGCGTTCCTGACGTCGACGCAGAAGATATTGTAAAGCTGCGACGCCCCAAACGTTATATTGTCGGCTCCGAAGGTTGGAAGAAGAGAGAACTCACCTATTTGTAAGTTGAGTTTTTGACTAGTTGGCAACTGTTTGATGGATGGTTGCGTGTTAGTATTTTTTAAAAAGTAGTCGATCATGAATAATAATGTTTTGAACTGTGGATTTGAATATTTGAAAAATGGGTAAAATTTGCGAGTATTTCGTCGAAGAGTTCAATTACAACTAGGTATTCGGGCCATTAGAGAAAGCAATTAAAACCAACATTCCAAATATGTGTTTTGACCGCGCGTCGTTTCATACTCCAAATGGCCCGTAATGGTGTAAACAACACAAACACGTGTTCCCTCCGCCCCCTCCCCCCCGAGTTTACACGCCTCCCTACCCCCATTCCCTCTCCTTCTCTCCTCCTCCTCCTCCTTCCTCCTCCTCCTCCTTCCTCCTCCTCCTCCTTCTTCTTCTTCTTCTTCTTCCTTCTTCTTCTTCTTCTTCCTCCTCCTCCTCTCCTCCTCCTTCCTTCTTCCCCTCGGTTCTCCCTCGGTTCCCCGAAGTTTAAAAGCTTCCTTACCCCCCCCCCCCTACCCCTTTCCTTCTCCTCCTTTTCGTGTTCCCCTCAAAGTTTTAGGTACCTCCTTCCCCCCCTCCATCCCTCCTTCCTCCCCCCCCCCACATTCCCCGCAAAGTTAACCACCTCCTTCCTCCCCTTCCTCCCACTGCATTCCCCTCAAGTTTAAACACCCCTCCTCCCTTCCTCCCCCCTTCTCTCTCCAAGTTAAACCACCTCCTTCCCCTCCACAACCTTCCTCCCCCCGTATTCCCCTCAATTTAGATACCCCTCCCCCTTCCCCCCTCTCCCCGTATTACCCCTCCCCTCCTTAACCCCCCTCCTCCACCTCCCCTCTCCCCCTTCCCCCCACCATCCCTCCCCCCCTCCACCCAAATCTAACCACCCTTCCCCCCCCTCTACCTCCAAGTATAACCCCACCCACCCCCTCCTCCCCTCCCACCCTCCCGCTACCCTCCCACCCACCCTCTCTTCACCCCACCCTCCCTTCCTCCCCCTTCCACCCACCCTCCCCCACCCTCCCACCCCCTCCCCTCCCACTCCACCCCACCCCCCTCTTCCACCCACCACCCAAAATCTAACCACCCTCCCCCTCCTCCTCTCCTCGCCCTCCGCAGCCTCGCCAACTGGACTCCGCAACTCTACTCCAAGGAGAACGTGCAGAAGGAACTCCGTCGCGCCTTCGATGCCTGGAGCACCTACTCCCACCTCGACTTCAAGGAGGTCGAGGCTCCCGATGCAGATATCGTCATTTTCTTCGCGACGTATAACCACCATGACGGGTAAGTGGGCGATTAAGTGATGATAAATGAGAGAGAGAGAGGGAGGAGGGAGGGAGGGAGAGGGAGAGGGAGAGGGAGAGGGAGAGGGAGAGGAGAGGAGAGGAGAGAGGAGAGAGGAGAGAGAGGGAGGGAGGGAGGGAGGGAGGGAGGGAGGGAGGGAGGAGAGAGAGAGAGAGAGAGAGAGAGAGAGAGAGAGGGAGAGGGAGAGGGAGAAGGGAGGGAGGGAGGGAGATCAGAGAGAGAGAGAGAGAGTAGAACTATGAGAGAGAGAGAGAACGAGAGTTAAATGATAACTAGTTAAATAAATGAAAGTGAGAGAACATGAGAGAATAGTTAATGATAACGAGTTAGATAACAAATGAGAGAGAGAAAAAAAAAGATGAATAAGTTAAATAGCAAATGAGAGAGAGAAAACGAGAAAGAGAAAAAGTTAAATGATAACAAGTTCAATAAGAAATGAAAGAGAGAGAATGAGCGAATTAAAAAAAGTTAAATAATAACTAGCCAAATAACATATGAGGTAGAGTACAAGTATCTATCTCCAGCATATCTATATCTGACTATATCTTTAGTATATCTCTATCTATATATCTATCTCCAGTATATCTATCTATCTGTCCATCTCCAGTATACCTATCTCTATATCTATCTATCTATCTATCTATCTCTCTATCTATTTATCTCCAGTACATCCATATCTATCTATCCATCTCCAGTATACCTATCTCTATATCTATCTATCTATCTATCTATCTACCTGCCTTATAACCCTCCCCCGCCCCTCCTTCCCCCCAGGTACTCCTTCGACGGCCCGAGCGGTATCCTCGCCCACGCTTACTTCCCTTACGAGTTCGGTCACTACGGGGGCGACGTCCACTTCGACGAGAGCGAGAAGTGGACCATCAAGCCGAAGGACGAGTATGACGGTGAGCTGGAAGTTGTTTTTTTTTTGTTTTTTTGTTTTTTTTTTTTTTTTTTTTTTTTTTTGCTTCGATTTTTTTTGCTTTGATTTTTTTGGGCTTTGATTTTTTTTTTGATTTTTAATTTTATTTTTTGCTTTGATTTTTTTTTTTTTTTTGAGAGGTGAGGGGTGGAGTGGGGAGGTGGTGGTGGGAGAAGGAAAGAAATATAATATATATATATATATATAATATATATATATATATATATATATATATATATTATTTTTTCTCTCTTTTTGACTGTGAGTTTTGTGGGTTTTTTACTCTTTTTTTTCGTTTTTAGGTAATTTTATTTTTTTTATCATAATAAAAAGGCTCCCCTTGAACTTTCTAAATTTGGAGTACTTTTATTTATTTATTCTTTCGTCGGCTCCTTTTAAAAGATTTGTTCAGCCTATTTGTTTTACTTCATTTTTTCCTTTTTGTTTTTTTTACTTAATTTCGTCAATAGGTTCTCGAAGGCCTCTTACTCAATTCATCTCTTAGGTCTTCGAATCTAATCAAAGGGGGGGCGGGGGGGGGGGGGGGTGACTTTGATGGAAATGGGTCCTTTTTTGAGTAGGAGGAGGGAGGGGGAGGGGGGAGGGAGGGGGGGAGGAAGGGAGGGAGAGGGGGAGGAGGGGGAGGGGGGGGGATGGGGGGAGAGGGAGAGGGAGAAGAAAGCTTGAGGGGGAAAGGGAAAGGGGTTAGGGGGGGGAAAGGGAGGGGAAGGGGTGGAAGAGGAGGGTGAGGGGGAGAAGAGGAGGGAGGGAATGGAGGGGAAAGGAAAGGAAGGGCGGGGAGAGGGAGGGGGGAAGAAGAAGAAGAAGAAGAAAAGAAAAATAAAGAGGGAGAGGAGGAGGAGGAGATGGTGAAGGAAGAAGAGAAGGAAGAAGTGGAGGAGATGGAGATGGAGGTGGTGGTGGTGGAGGAGGAAAACGAGGAGGAAGAGTAGGAGCAGAAGGAAGAGGGGGGGGGGGGGGGGGACAGAGACCATTAAGAGCCTATTGGATTGAATTGAATTTAGGAAGGAATTCGGCCTCACTTATCGAATGATCAACAGGTCTCAATAAAGAAGGAGGAGGAGAGAGAGAGAGAGAGAGAGAGAGAGAGAGAGAGATGAGAGAGAGAGAGAGAGAGAGAGAGGAGAGAGAGAGAGAGAGAGAGAGAGAGAGAGAGAGAGAGAGAGAGACGAGAGAGAGACGAGAGAGCAGAGAGAGAGAGAGAGAGAGAGAGAGAGAGAGAGAGAGAGAGAGAGAGAGAGAGAGAGAGAGAGAGAGAGAGGAGAGAGAGAGAGAAGATAGAGATATATATATTAAAGAGAGGATATAGAGAGAGACAGAGATAGAGTTTTAGATAGAAGAGAGAGAGAGATAGAGTGAACCGTCTAGCCTTCCTCATAGTGACCGTCAAAAAACTAATCAATGTCAGTTAATAGTCATTATGAATTAAACCAATTTCCCTTTTTGCTGTACAGTGGCCTTCCATAACTAATTATCAATCAATAACCTTTACGAATTAATAAATAATAACAATTAAACCAGTGGTCTTCCATAACTAATTAGCAATCAATAATCTTTACGAATTAATAGATAATAACAATTACACCAATTAAGGGCCAAAAAACTAATATTACCCTCCCTTCCCCTATTTTTTTTGAGGTCTGGATTTCTTCACAGGGCCATCTATCTAATTATGAAATAATAGTAATTGTTAAATTAACCAATTAACCCCATGATCATTGTGAATTAAACCAATTAATCCCAAGAAGCTAATAACCTTCTTCCATTGATTTTTTATTTTATATTTTATTATTTTTTACAGGTTTGGACCGTCCGTAACACATTACCTATTAATAATCATTATGAATTCAACCAATTCTTTTTAATTTTTCTACAATGCATTAATACCATTAATAATTATGAACCACCGTCCATAGATAATCATTAAATTTTTTAATACCATTCCGTAACTAATTAATAATCATAACATTATTAATAACCAATTAATCAATTAATAATATTATTGATAACCAAATTAATAATCATTATTGATATTGAATCTAAACCAATTTCCTTTTTTTCTATCCGTCCATAACAATTAATACCAATTAATAATCATTATGATTAAATCAATTGACAATCATCATGAATTTCCTTTTTTCTACAATGTCCGTCCATAACCAATTAATAATCATTATTGATAACCAATTAATAATCATTATGAATCTAACCAATTTCCTTTTTTCCTACAATGTCCAATCCTTTATTCATTCATTTTTTTTTCTACAATCCGTCCATACCCTGATAACCAATTAATAATCATTATGAATTCAACCAATTTCCTTTTTTTCTACAATATCCAATCCTGAACTCCTTAATCCATTTACTTCAATTTTATCATTGCCAATTAATAATCCTCCTCAATTCAACCAATTTCCTATTTTTTCTTCTCTCTTACAGGCTTGGACTTCTTCACCGTCGCTGTACACGAAATTGGCCACTCGCTCGGACTCGCCCATTCACCCGTTGCGGACTCCATAATGTTCCCTTACTACAAGGGCTACACACCGCACTTCTCTCTTGCTTATGATGACGTCATGGCTATGTGGGAACTCTATAGTAAGTTGCTGTTTTTTTTTTTTTTTTTTGGGGGGGGGGGATGTTGGTTGTTGTTGTTATTGTTGTATGTGTTGTTTGTTGTTATTTGTTATTATCAATATTATTGTGTTTACTAGTTATTATTGTGTTTATTAGTTATTATTGTTATTACTATTATCTTTGTTCATATATTTGTTTTATTGTTATCATTATTGTTATCATTAATGTAGTACTGTGATTATCATTTCTTAATCATTACTGTCATTATTGTTGTTATTATCATTAGTGATACTATTACTATTATCATATTATTATTATTGTTAATAGTATTGCTATTATGATTGATACTGATAATAATATCATTATTATTGAGATGATGATGATGATAATGATGATGATGATGATGATGATAATGATAATGATGATGATGATGATGATGATGATGATGATGATGATGATGATGTGATATAATGATAATGATATGATAATGATAATGATAATGATAATGATAATGATTATGATGACGATTATTATGATTATTGTCATCTAAGTTCTGGTTACACATGATAAAATACACCCAGATTTGTTTTACAGACCTAGGCCGACCACAGATATATTGCAATTGGAGAAATACATCAGTGACATTTTGATAACGCATTTAGAAGTTTTATTTATTTGATTAATTGACCTCAGGGTATATAGCCATTATCCCTGGGCATACATCATTGTCGGACAGGCTTGTTGTATCGCAGTAGTTAAAAGTAAATATTATATAGTTCATGGGAAACAGATTACAGTTTCATATATTTTAATCGAGGTTTACTTCGGTTTGAAGTTGCAGGAAATTTTGTGTATATGTCAAAATCGTACGTTTTAAATGCACTTGTAGTAATTCTTTTCTCTTATTGTGTTGTCTCGATTTAAGATTTCACAGAAAATGTGTATTTTCCAAGACAAAACAAAATTGAAATTAAAATGTGATCTTATTAAAAGGAGAAGAAAAATATGCATAAGGTTATTCGAAATAAATGTAAATATATAATCTAATCTTTATATATGTATAGATAGGTAGGTATATAGAGAGATAGAGATAGATAGGTAGATAAATAGACAGAAAGACAGATAGATGGAAAGATACGTCGATAATATAGAGAGAGATAGACGTATATAGAGAGAAGAGAAAGACAGAGAGAGAGTAGATAGATAATATAGAAGAGATAGACAGATAGATAGTCGATATAGAGAGAGAGAAAGAGACAGAGATAGAGAGAAGAGAGACAGAGAGATAAATTGATATAGAGAGTAGATAGATAGTATAGAGAGTAGATAAAGAGACAGATAGATAGGTCGATATAGAGAGCAGAAAAAGAGACAGAGAGACGATATAGAGAGTAAACAGAAGATAGATACGATATAGAGAGTAGATAAAGACAGGTAGAGAGAGAGAGGGAGAGAATGAAAATAAGATAGACACATTATCTTAAGAAAACCAAGGTGTCTAACAAGGTCGTTTCCTCCGGCAGTTAAGAGGAAGTTGGACGGGGACGACGAGTACTTCAACAGGACGACCACCACAACGACCACCACCCCCTCCCCCCCTACGACGGACGAAGACCAGCAATCAGACGAAGCAAGTGATGGTGATGACGGCGGTAAGGCTGGTGGTGATGATCATGGTGATGGTGGTGATGATGATGGTGTGATTAGTGAAGCTGATGATGATGATACTACTAATACCGAGGCTGATGATGATGGTGGTAGCGATTATGATGATGATGATGATGATGATGATGAACACGTCCGTTATCACGGCGATTCCGAGACGGTAGACGAGCATATAAAGCGCGTCGGAGGTGGCAATGATGACCTTCCCAACTTACCTGCTCTTCCTCCAGAGGGAGATGACGTGCACAGGCGGGACGGGGACCGGAAGAAGGCCGACGAGGAGGACTTTTACGAGCAAGACCGCAAGAGACGCGAAGAGGAGGAGAGACGCAGGGATGAGGAGAGGAAGAGGCGCAGGGAGGATGAAGAGGAGAGGAGGCGCTGGGAGGAGGAAGTCAGGAGGAAGGAGGATGAGGCGAGGAGGAGGGAGGAGGAGGAGCGATGGAGGTGGGAGAACGGGGTGGACGAGGCCCTCCCGACGACGGAGAAGCCCCCGCCGCCCGTCCCCAGCCTGTGCGACGGGGACTTCGACTCCATGGCGGTCCTCAGGCAGGAACTCTTCATCTTCAAGGACACAGTAAGTCGCGCGTAGGACTTCCGCTTGCTCTCGGGACGTCATTTTTTGAGTTCAGGGGAACGAGTTCTATCAGCTCTGCCAGCACTGAAGTCTTTTTCCCTCGAGTTCTATCAGATTGGATAAAAAAAAAAAAAATGCCAGCACTCGGGAAGTCCTTTTTTTGAGTTCAGGGAATCTGTTTCCCTCGAGTTCTATCAGATTGGATAAAAAAAAAAAAAAAAAAAAAATCTGCCAGCACTCGGGAAGTCCTTTTTTAGTGTTCAGGAGAATCTGTTTCCCTCGAGTTCTATCAGATCGGATTAAAAAAAAATGTTCTGTCGTATTAATGAAAGAGCATGGAAATTGTACACAAACCGTACATATATTTCCTTTGTGTAAATTGCACATATACTTTTGTGTAAATCATACATATACTTCTTTTGTGTAAAGGGGAAAATACACCTTTTCCTTTAAAACAATGGGACAAGCATTACACGCAGCCAACACAAGTCATTTTCCACAAACGAGTAACAAGCTCGTGTCCCTCATATCAATAGACCATAGAAAGTAATAAAATGATATCCCATTATATCCGTATCTTCAAAAGCTGCATCAATGAACATGATAATAATCATAAGGATGACAGACGTAGGATAGAGTATAGCCTCGTCCTATACGTGAACTGCCACCTCCCTCCAAGTGCTAGGAATAGCTGGGTCTCTATTCGCTCGCGGTATAAACATTGGCTTAGCACCTTGGCAGTTTTATCCTACTGGACTCTTATACACGTCTTTGTTTTTGATCATGTTATTATCTTTGTTATTATGATGGTTATTTTTGTTGTTGTGATTATTATCATATAGTATTAGTATTGTCATTGTTGTTGCTGTTATTATTATTATTATTATTAATATTATTATTAGAAATTTGATTATTTGATTGTTGTTATTATGTTATTGTTATTATTACCATTATTATTATTATTATTACTAATATTATTACTGTTATCAACATTATTATTATTATTATTATTTCACAAATTAGGGGCATGAAGAACAAATATACCTCTTTATTTCATCATTACTTTTCCAACGTTAATACAAGCCCTATCACCCCCACCCCCCTCTACACATATACCCCCCAACTGACCTCCATCACCCCCCTACCTGCCCCTACCCCCTCCCCCTACCTGCCCCTTCCCCTTCCCTCCTACCTACCTTTTCCCCTCCCCCATACTCCCACACCCCCTACCTGCCCCTACCCCCTCCCTCCTACCTGCCCCTTCCCCCTCCCTCCTACCTACCTCTTCCCCCTCCATACTCCCACACACCCCCTAACCCCCCCACTAACCCCCCCTTCTCCTCTTCTTACCCCCTCACAGTATATATGGCGATACGACGAGCGAGGACGTCTACGCGACAGCTACCCGTCTCTGGTCCACAACCTATTCTCTGGCCTTCCGAAATACCTGAAGAAGGTGGACGCAGCGTACGAGAGACCCTCCGATGGCAACATTCTCTTCTTTATCGGTGCGTTGTGAAGTTTTTTTTTCTTTTTTTTTTTGGGGGGGGGTTGTTTGTATGTATGTTTGTATGTGCAAGAGGCAGGAGGGGGGGGGTAGGTGTTTGGGGGATCTGTGTGTGTATATGTGTGTGTGTTTTTTTTTTTTTTTTGGGGGGGGGTTGTTGTATGTATGTTTGTATGTGGGGTAGGGTTTGGGGTCTGTGTGTATGTGTGTGTGTGTGTGTGTGTGTGTATGTGTGTGTTTTTTTTTTTTTTTTGGGGGGGGTTGTTTGTATGTATGTTTGTATGTGCAAGAGGCAGGGGGGGGTAGGTGTTTGGGGGTCTGTGTGTGTATGTGTGTGTGTGTGTGTGTGTGTGTGTGTGTGTGTGTGTGTGTGTGTGTGTGTGTGTGTATGTGCGCGTGTGTGTGTGTGTGTGTGTGTGTATGTTGTGTGTTGTGTGTGTGTATTATGTCTGTGCCTGGCTGTGTATGTGCGCGTGTATATGTGTATGTATGTGTGCGTGTGCGTATATATGAGTACGTGTGCGTATATATGCGTATATGTGTTTGTTTATCTATCGAAATGCATGTATACAAAGCATAGGTGACAGAGGACAAATCACGATCACAGTCAATATAATTAAATCCAAATTATGCATTCCAATTAGGCCGACGGTGCAATGAGACGAAACAGATTAATAGATTCAAAGCAAATCTCTTGAATATATTTTTTTACGATTATAATTAACTCTTTAATTAAGGAGATAATGATTGAAATTGACGATATAGGAAGACTTCCGCGATCGTAATTGAGAGTTAATTAAGGTGGTAATGAATGAATTTTGACATTTTTTTTTACCTTTCTTGACCTCGGAGGAAAGTAAAGGGGATAATGAATTAGATTTTTGACCCTTGACCTCGCAGGAAAATAAAGATAATGAATGAATTAGATTTTGACCTCCCTTGACCTTGCAGGAAAGCAAAGGATATCATGAATTACATTTTTGACCTCGCAGGAAAGAAAATGAGATAACGTATTAGATTTTGTGACCTCCCTTGACCTCACAGGAAAATAAAGCTAATCAATAAATTAGATTTATAAACTCCCTTGACCTTGCAGGAAAGTAAAGGACATAACGAATTAAATTTTTTGACCTCCCTTGACCTCACAGGAAAGTAAAGATAAGGAATCAATTAGATTTTGACCTCCCTTGACCTTGCAGGAAAGTAAAGGAGAGATAACAAATTAAATTTTTGACCTCCCTTGACCTCGCAAGAAAATAAAGCTAATGAATGAATTAGATATTTGACCTCCCTTGACCTTGCAGGCAAGCAAAGGAGATAAATAATTAGATTTTTGACCTTGACCTCACAGGAAAAATAAAGTCGATAATCAATAAATTAGATTTATAAACTCCCTTGACCTCGCAAGAAAGTAAAGATAAACGAATTAAATGTTTTGACCTCTCTTGACCTCGCAGGAAAATAAAGATAAACGAATTAAATGTTTGACCTTTCTTGACCTCGCAGGAAAATAAAGATAACAAACGAATAAATGTTTGACCTCTCTTGACCTCGCAGGAAAGTACTACTACGTCCACAACGGAGACAGGCTGGTGGAGGGGTCGCCGCTCCCCCTCACGACCTTGGGCCTGCCGGAGCGACTCACCAAGATCGACGCCGCTTTCTATTGGCCGCGGGCGAAGAGGACCTACTTCTTCAAGTGAGTGTTGGTCTTGTTTTTTTAAAAAATTATTTCGATTTATTTGGGGGAGGGTTTAATTTTTTTTTTTTTTTTTTACTTTTTATTTGTTTTTCTTGTCATTTTTTTTTTTCTGGTTTTAGTTTTTTTTTTTCATTTTTTTTAACTTTTATTTTGTATTTTCTTTCTTTAATTTTTTCTGGTTTTAGTTTTTTTTTTTCTTTTCATTTTTTTAGACTTTTTATTTGTATTTTTCTTCCTTTTCTTTTTTCTGGTTTTAGTTTTTTTTTACATATTTCTTTACTTTTTATTTGCATTTCTCAAAAATATCCTATCTTACTCACCCTTTACTCGCCCATTCACAAAAAAATCCCCATTTTACTCACCCTTTACCAACCCATTCACAAAAAAATTCCCATCTTACTCACCCTTTACTCGCCCATTCACAAAAAAAATCCCATCTTACTCACCCATTCACAAAAATTCCCATCTTACTCACCATTTACACACCCATTCATAAAGAAAACCCAATCTTACCCTTTACTCGCCCATTCACAAAAAATAATCCAATCTCACTCACCCTTTACACACCCATTCACAAAAAATCCCCATCTTACTCACCCTTTACACACCCATTCACGAAAAAAAACCCTATCAATTTACTACCCTATACACACCCATTCACTCCATCTTACTCACCCTTTACTCGCTCATTCACAAAAAAAATCCAATCTTACCTTTTACTCGCCCATTCACAAAAAATCCATCTTAACCTTTACTCGCCCATTCACAAAAAATCCCATCTTACTCACCCTTTACACATCCCAATTTACTCACCCTTTACTCACCCATTCACAAAACCCCCATCTTACTCACCCTTTACTCGCCCATTCACAAAAAAAACCCATCTTACTCACCCTTTACACACCCATTCACAAAAAAATCCCCATCTTACTCACCCTTTACACATCCCAATTTACTCACCTTTTACTCACCCATTCACAGAAAATCCCATCTTACCCACCCTTTACACACCCATTCACAAAACCCCCATCTTACTCATCCTTTCCTCGCCCATTCACAAAACCCCCCATCTTACTCACCCTTCACTCTCTCATTCACAAAAAAAATCTTACCCTTCACTCGCCCATTGACCCCGCAGCCGCCACGAATACTACCGATACAACGAGAAGACGCAGGCCATGGACCAAGGCTACCCGAAGAACATGGCCAAGTGGAATGGCCTTCCTGATAACCTGGACGCCGTGTTCACCTGGAAAGACGGTAGGTGGGCGTGAGAGATAAGGGGCTGATAAGGGAGATGGAGATAGATGGATAGATGAGGGAGGGCGGAGGGAGGGCAGAGGGGGAGGGGGAGGAAGGAGTAAGGGAGGAAGGGAGGGAGGGAGGGAGATGAGAGTCGTCCACGTACGTAGACGTGAGATAGAGAGGGAGAGAGAGAGAGAGAGAGAGAGAGAGAGAGAGAGAGAGAGAGAGAGAGAGAGAGAGAGAGAGAGAGAGAAGAGAGAGAGAGAGAGAGAGAGAGATTGTGCGAGGCCCCAGTTAATATTCATATATACGGCCAGGCATGTACAAGGATATAAATGCATACCTATCCATCTTGCCTATCTACCTATTAGATAGATGAATACACATTATCAGATGCATTTACTTCTGTTAATATTGCACGTCCGTATATGCGACGGACAAGAACGGAAAAACTGCCAACTCACCCGAAACGAAAAGTATCTTCAAAGAAATAAATGGGTGAAAATATAGTTGGATAGATAAATATCTAGATAAGTGAATGAATAGATATATAGATGAATAAAAGTTAATGAATAAGTGGATAAACAGATATCAATGAATGATAAAGTGGTGTATCATTTCTAAACGAATGAACAAATGGTGACTGCGAATATGTTTTTTTTTAATCATTTATAGCGTCCTTTTTTAGCCACGACGTGCAGAATAAAATAATAATAATGATAGCAAAATTCTTTATACAATTCTTTATACACGATTCTCAATATTGATTTATTGAAAGCTTTCTCCTTTCAATAAACCAAAGTTCCGTACATTTGATTTTTTTCCAAGGGTCAGCGCTAGAAACAAACAAAACAAAACAAACAAACACAAACAAAAAACAAAAAACAAAATTCTTCCCCAAAATAACATAAAATTTACACCGTCTTTCTTCCGAACAGGAGTGTCGTACTTCGTGAAGGGCAAAGACTACTGGAAATATGACAACGTGAAAATTCGGCCGTTCAGTGACTACCCCAAGAACGCCGTGGAGTATTGGGCGGATTGCCCAAGCTCTTCCTGGGGACCGTAGCGAGGCCACGCCCAGTTCCTCTAGCTGCGAACGGCTCGCCACGCCACCCCCCTGGCCGGGGACATCGCAAGGCTATTGAGAAAGGCGAAATGTCTTGGCTATGATAGATATTGAGTCTCTCTCTCTCTCTCTCTCTCTCTCTCTCTCTCTCTCTCTCTCTCTCTCTCTCTCTCTCCTCTCTCTCTCTTCTCTCTCTCTCTCTCTCTCTCTCTCTCTCTCTCTCTCTCTCTCTCTCTCTCTCTCTCTCTCTCTCTCTCTCTCTCTCTCTCTCTCTCTCTCTCTCTCTCTCTCTCTCTCTCGTCTCTCTCTCTCTCTCTCTCTCTCTCTCTCCTCTCTCTCTCTCTCTCTCTCTCTCTCTCCTCTCTCTCTCTCTCTCTCTCTCTCTCTCTCTCTCTCTCTCTCTCTCTCTCTCTCTCTCTCTCTCTCTCTCTCTCTCTCTCTCTCTCTCTCTTCTCTCTCTCTCTCTCTCTCTCTCTCTCTCTTTTGACGATAGATATTGAGTACATCTCTCTTTCTCTCTCTTTCTCTTTCTTTCTTACTATTTTTTTGAATAACGCCATAATTTAATTGTCTCCTCGTGTTCCTGGTTATCACGTGTTTGTTGTGGTCATTGTCAAAGCCGTATATATCGAAGGAGAAAGAGTACAGGAAACAGAGGTTATTATTATTAACTTAAGTCATATCGTGTTAATTTATTAATTAGGCTTCACGAGTGATTGTCAGATATCTCTCGCAAACAAGGTAACGTTTTTTTTTATAACAAGGTCGTTTGAGAAGAGAAGTGTTTCACTGGTTTAACTCAATTGTCCAAAGTTCGAGTATTTGGTCTGGCTTTACCCTAATTTATTGGAGCCTCGATCTTAGAACCCCCCCTTACCCACCCTTATATTGGTCACCCTATTGGTCTTTCCTTACCCCCTTACCCTTATACCCTTCTTTACCCTAATATTATTGGTCTTTCCTTTCCCCTTATCCTTATATTGGCCTCCTACCTTTCTTACCCTTTCCCTCCCTTCCCCAATATTAGCTTCCTCGCTTTCTTATCTAACTTCAATATTGCTTCCTCCCTCCCTCCCACCCTCACTCATTCTGATATTGGCTAATGTACCGGGTCTCCTCACCTCCTATTTCACTCCAACATTGACTTCAATCCCCAACAACTATCACCCTCCCCCAACCCCCCTGCCTACACCCAGCCCCAAGCCGTAAGGTTCCCCTCGCTGCACAAATGACAAAGCCCGTTTTTCCTTTTTTGGTCCCTCTTCCCCCTTCTTTCCCATTCTCTTCTTCTCCATTTCTCCCCTTCCTCTTCTCTCTCTTCCCCCCTTCCTCTTCTCCCACTTCTCCTTCTTCTCCATTTCTCCCCTTCCTCTTCTCCCATTCTTCCCTCTTCTTCTTCCCTCTTCCTTCCCTCCCCCTTCCTTCTCTCTTCCCTTCTTCTCCCCTTTTCCCCTTTCCCCTCCCCCTCCCCCCTCAGGCAACCCAAATTGTCAAAGAGAACCTAAAGTAAGAAATCTTACGATGTCACCATTTTATGAATGAAAAAAAATGTGTCCGTGTTCATTCACAAAAAAAAAAATAAATCCTTTTTTATTTTTTTTTATTTATCTATTTTCTTTTTGTTCTGGAGATCTGTGCCTTAAATGCATCTCACCAGGAAAAAAGAGATGTACTTTTATTTCGAAATTGGTAGTGTATCAATGGTTTCCGAATATTCCAGTGTTAAAAGGAGGCAAGTT
>NW_020869322.1:55860-58360 GCF_003789085.1 Penaeus vannamei | reverse complement strand
TATCTATACATCAACACACACACACGCACTCACACATCGACACACAGACGCAGATACAGACACACAGACACACAGATACACACACACACACACACACACACACACACACACACACACACACACACACACACACACACACACACACACACACATATATATATATATATATATATATATATATATATATATATATATATATATATATATATATGAGAGAGAGAGAGAGACAGACAGAGACAGAGAGACAGACAGACACACACACACACACACACACACACACAGAAAAAGAGAGACAGGCAGAGAGAGACAGAGGCAGAGAGAGAGAAAGACAGAGAGAGAGAGCAAGAGAGAGAGACAGACAGACAAAGACAGAAACAGAGAAGGAGAGGACGTGGGTACGAATGAAAAACAACAAAACAAACAGAAAGTATTGACAGTTTCTTACCCAGCAGATGAATACATTGGTCACACATACCCTCCGGAAAATATGTCTCGCGTGTTAAATGTATATCCATAACCTTCCAGACCAGACGTGCTAAAATTTCCCTTCCTTTGAAAAAATAAAAGTAAATAAAAATAGAAATAATAAAAAAAAACAAAATAAAGAACGGAATATATGAATAAAGACGAAATAAGTCCTAGTGGCTTCTTTGGGTACTAATATTCATAAACACAAGAGGAAATAACACAACTTGCCAATATTTGTCAAAACGAAAAAAAAAAAATTACCGTGTGAGCTAAGACTTTGTGTGGCTGTTAATTCTCTCTTAAACATCCCTTTCTTGACATTCTTTTGTTGCAAGAAAAGACAACTTACTTTCTTAATCTTTATCGTTTTCTTTTTCACGGGGGCCTTTTACCAGTCTTTCTAGTTCATGCAAAGATAGAATCAGTTTTAAAAGGTTTTACGCAAATATTATCATACTTCATATCATATTAATATTGATAGATACATGATTTCGAAATTACTGGTTGTTCTTACTGTTATTATTATCGTTATTATTATCATGAACATTGTCATAATCATCCTTACTATCATTATTATCACTATAGCTATTGCTTCTGTTATAATAATCATAATCATTGTTATTGCCACTACTCTTTAATTATTATCACAACTATTTTTGCTAATATCACTATACTTTTCACTGTATGCATCAGTATCCTCATCATAATGATTATCTTTATTAAAATAATTTCTACAAGTGATCATATTTTCTGACCAAATTAAACGAATTTACGACATGCGGATAAGGGTGATAATAATGCGTTAATTTATGACGTACACATGCAAGTTTTTGTTGACCTGTTTGGCGTCTTTTCGTCTTTTTTTCGTAATTAGAAGTACTCCTACACATAGTACACACAGTCGTATATGATCTGTCTGTCTGTCTATTTCTCTCTCCCTCTCTCTCTCTATATATATATGTATATACACATATATATATTATTCATATATATATATAATATATTAATATACATATATATATATATATATATATATATATATATATATATATATATATATATATATCATATATATACATATACAAACATATATAATACATGCACCACACACATATATGTACATAAAAAAGGAAAAGAAAAAACAGAACATACACACAATTAAGATAGAAAATAAAAGATATAACCTGATCAAAATCCACATAAATTTGAAACTCCACGCAACAATATATCGTTAAAGATTTGCAAATTCGCTAAAGAGAGACAGCGCTCTAAATCCTCTATATTCAATACTCGACATAATTCCCTCGTATCCCCAACGTTATCTTTTTATACTTCATATCTTCCAAGAAAAAAAACAAAAAAAAACGATAATCTATTTCACATTGAGAGGGAGCGAAACTGCAGTAGCTCGCACACCCAGTCTGCCTCTCCCCTTGATATATGGATATTCGGTAAAAGTTGTACATCTGCATTAGGGATGTACAACAAATTGCACGTCGAGTGTACTGATGCTCTTTATGTCTGTGTTATCAGATTTATTCGCTAACTTACTTCTTCCTGCCGCAGGAAACAGCTAAGGCAGTCAATATCAATTTTTTCAACAATGCATATCTACATCGGTGTTTAAAATTGTTTATTAATCTATATAATCTATAATATATATGTATATGTATATATATAATATATATATATATATATATATATATATATATATACATATATATGTGTATGTGTGTGAGATAGATGAATAGATAAATAGATAGAGAGAGATACGGATACGTAGATATAGTTACACAGACACACATATACATACTTACATATTCTATAAATACACACACACATACATATATACACATATATTCGTCTAACAAAGAATAATACACTTATTACCTACATATAGGTCTTAAATGGTAAAGGCATTACAATCAGTTTCTATAACCATATACTGAATTATAGAAGCTGTTCTCCGCAGTGTCCATACGGAAGATTCGAGAATTTCGAGCAGTGTTTCGAACCATTTTTCCATCGATGA
>NW_020869322.1:48360-50860 GCF_003789085.1 Penaeus vannamei | reverse complement strand
CAAAGCATTTTATAATAGCATTACATTGGAAATCTAGGATATAATATTATTACGATCTATAATATATCATTTAAAAGAAAAGAACAATCACAAAGTAATTTATCTACTCATTTACCAAGCCGGCGTACGGCTTGGGCGTGGAAAGGCACTGTAATATGTGATATGTGGTCATGTGATACTACATTCAAAATTTAGGATACAATAGAAGTATTTTATTTATTTTTAGCGAATCGAGACGCGTATATGCCGTAGAATTTTATATCATCAGTTGTAATGTTCTGAAATGAACTCCGGCAAAAGATATTAATTGCACATCTGTTCCTTGTAACTCGAAGGTCGATTGATGTAGTTCATAGTAAAAGGCTTTCTAAGAGTCTCAGCTTTCCGGTGAAATCTAGAGAAAAGAAAGTTTTTGTTTCGTCCACCACATGCAAAAAACAGTGCGCGAATTTCGGACTAGAAAGAAAGAAGAAAAGACACATCAGCTTATATAACGCACACATGTATGTTTATATAAAATATCATTGGTGTGATATAACCAGGCCAGTTGGCAATTGCATTCATAACCATGTATGTATGGATCGCATTTTAGCCCTTATTCATACCAGGAAACACACAACTGCATCTGTTTTGCCCTTTTACTTGACAGAGAAACATAAGCAAAGGTGTTCGGTATCGAACAACCCGGTAACACCTGTACTACACATGTTCAGGTGGCTCGACACTCACCTCGTTCAACTACACGAACGAAAGGCAGGAGAAATTACGTTCGTCGTGGAATTTTGTTATTGGTGAACTTATTTCTCTTCATATGCGATCGATTTGTTTATCAATGAGAAACCGTCATTAAAACCATTTACGACGAGTGAAAAGCATACCATTTGGTAGTCTAAGGAGGAATAGGCAAAACAAAAGTAAAGAAAAGTAAAAAGAAAATACTCGCTTGGACTCGTTCGCGGCAACTCGAAAACATGACGATTGGCTCACCGCAAACACACAGCAACTCCATCCGTTTTATCTTCAGGTTAGCAAACGGATCGTATACTGAGGAGCAAACTCTTCCAAGGTATAACATGAACTATTAGGAAACATTGTGAATTGCGGAATAAAAATGCAGAAATGTATTCAAGGGTTATTATAAAGCACTGTAGGATTCGAAAGCTTACAATTATCATATATATCTATCAGATATAACGAAATACGAGTAAAAATCAGCCATTAACTACTCAGAAAGGAAGTAATGCTGGTAGTTATGGCAGGCTTGTTAAATGCCTTGTTAAAATATAGGAACTTTATACTCATTATCTAAGAAGGAAAAATACTTTTGGCTGATCTCATTAATACTTTCTGACGCTGTTAGGAAATCAAACTTTGTAACTGGAACCCCACGTATTTCCTATCTGATACTTGTAAATACTTGTAAAAATATTGACATCACATGAAAGTTACCAAGAAAACAGCGTTTTTAGCTCCAGATGCCTTCTCTCTTAAATATTATCAACCAAATTATAAAACCCCAAATCCACTTTGCATAGTAAATAGTAAAGTTTAAATATGATGATGGTCGTTAGGTATTTAAAATGCGAAAAAAACAACAACATTAGGATACGATGATAAATTCAGAGGTATTGGGGGCAAAATAGATAAGTTTCAAACCGAATAAAATCATTATTAATGGAAAGGGGAATATAAAATTTATACTTGAAAGTATTATAGCATTTACTTGTTCGAAAATTAGCGAAAGCTTCAAGTAAACTGGAAAAAAACAAGAAAAGTAATATAGTATTTTATAGTTCAAAATATGCATCGATATCACGCGCTACTTTAGGTATCAACAAAATGTAAAGATTAGTAAAAAAAAGGTCAGCGAAATACAAACAAACAAACAAATGAAAGACCATTATAAAGATTTATTATTGTTAAATCGTTAAGAAAGTATAAAGAAATAACATGTATAAGAAAACAGCCCCTAAATTAAGAATACTATATAAGCTATAGAGGAAAAGTAAATTTGAGATGAGCATGGAATGTTACACGAAAAAGCTTTGGTCCTAAGATACTGGACATCGAAGCAAGAGGTCACTTGATACTGATAAGTCACATGAGTAAGATTGAGGGAAGTCTTGATCCAGTCGGAACACATTTCTCTCTCTCTCTCTCTCTCTCTCTCTCTCTCTCTCTCTCTCTACGTGTTGTATATGCGCCCCGTATGTATGTATTTATATACGCTTGTTTGCAAAATTAGGGAAAAAAACAAAAATAGATATTTGAAGAGTTCATATACCCCTCCCTTTGACAGAGAGACGTCAGCGATCTACAGTATATTCCACGTCATAGATGCAACGTTAAGTAGTATACAGGTGTCATAAAGTGAAGTTCAAACCACGGATATTCTATATAACTGTTATCAGTGACGATTATAACAGGAATGTTCCCTCTTTGATCACTTATTTTTATTTGTATTAAACTATAAAGATAGAAAAAAGAGCGAAATAACAGA
>NW_020869322.1:32500-35249 GCF_003789085.1 Penaeus vannamei | reverse complement strand
TAATATATATATATATATATATATATATATAAATGTATATATATATATATATATAATATATATATATATATATATATATAATATATATATATCTAATATATATAATATATATATTTATATATATATATATTATATATATATATATATATATATATATATATGTATATATATATTCTAGATAGATTTCCCATACCTGTAGGCGCACGCACAAACGCACACACCACAAACAACCACACACACACGATTACACACACCACACAACACAAACACACGCACACATACACTTATGTATGCAAGGATACGTATACACACGGTCACACAATAGAGGGAAATTGATCGGCGTAAAATGAATTTGGAATTTGTGAGGTGAGACATCAGGGCAAAGCAAACAGCAGAGGGACGACTCAAGGGGGGAAGGGGGGGGGGAGGGGAGGGACGAATTCAGGGTTAGAAATAGTAGGACACATAGGAGAACGGAGAGAGAGGAGAGGAGAGAAGAGAGCAAAAAGGAGAGAGAGAGAGAGAGAGAGAGAGAGAGAGAGAGAGAGAGAGAGAGGAGAGAGAGAGAGAGAGAGAGAGAGAGAGCGAGAGAGAGAGAGAGAGAGAGAGAGAGAGAGAGAGAGAGAGAGAGAGAGAGAGAGAGAGAGAGAGAGAGAGAGAGAGAGAGAGAGAGAGAGAGAGAGAGAGAGAGAGAGAGAGAGAGGAGAGAGAGGAGAGAGAGAGAGAGAGAGAGAGAGAGAGAGAGAGAAGAGAGAGAGAGAGAGAGAGAGAGAGAGAGAGAGAGAGAGAGAGAGGGAGGGAGGGAGGGGAGAGGGGGGAAGGAGAGTGAGAGAGAGAGGGGGGGGAGAGAGAGAGAGAGGAGAGGAGAGAGCAAAGAGCAGAGAGAGAGAGAGAGGGAGAGAGAGAGAGAGAGAGAGAGAGAGAGAGAGAGAGAGAGAGAGAGAGAGAGAGAGAGAGAGAGAGAGAGAGAGAGAGAGAGAGAGAGAGAGGAGAGAGAGAGAGAGAGAGAGAGAGAGAGAGAGAGAGAGAGAGAGAGAGAGAGAGAGAGAGAGAGAGAGAGAGAGAGAGAGAGAGGGAGGGAGGGAGAGGGGGGAGGAGAGTGAGAGAGAGAGGGGAGAGAGAGAGAGAGAGAGGAGAGAGAAAGAGCAGAGAGAGAGAGAGAGAGAGGCGAGAGAGAGAGAGACGAGAGATGAGAGAGAGAGAGAGAGAGAGAGAGGAGAGAGAGAGAGAGAGAGAGAGAGAGAGAGAGAGAGAGAAGAGAGAGAGAGAGAGAGAGAGAGAGAGAGAGAGAGAGAGAGAGAGAGAGAGAGAGAGAGAGAGGAGAGGGAAGAGAGAGAGAGGGGGAAGGAGAGTGAGAGAGAGAGGGGGGAGAGAGAGAGAGAGGAAGGAGAGAGAGAGAGAGAGAGAGAGAGAGAGGAGAGAGAGAGAGAGAGAGAGAGAGAGAGAGAGAGAGAGAGAGAGAGAGAGAGAAGAGAGAGAGAGAGAGAGAGAGAGAGAGAGAGAGAGAGAGAGAGAGAGAGAGAGAGAGAGAGAGAGAGAGAGAGAGAGAGAGAGAGAGAGACAGAGAGAAAGAGAGAGGCCTCGGAGAAAGAAAGGGAGAAGGGGGGGGGCGGTGGGAACGGAAGGGGGGGGGGAGCATACACGAAGGGGGAATCAGGTGGGAAAGGAAAGGATACAGACGGAAGATAATTCAAGTGCGTAGAAGAAAAGGGAAAGCCGAATAAAGGAGGCATATGGAGGAGAAGAGAAGGATAAATAAGAATGAAACACTATGAATTTGATGATCCAATAGAATAAGGAAAATATTCAAATGATACTAGAGGAATTATCCAAGTGTGTCTTGAATAAGATGGGCGAAATGTATGAATGTATAAAGGAAAAAAGAGACGAATACACAGAAAATAAATTTTAAGGGCTTAGTGAACAAGGAAAGGCGAATAAACGAGGTGTATGGAGAGAAATAAAGAGACACAAAGAGGAGGAGAGAATATTACAAACGGAAAAATGGAAAATACTTCAAAAGGAAACAAAATAAACTAGAAATAAATATAGGCGAAAGCAGGAAAGACTGCCAGAACAGCCTTAACGTATACGTGGGAAGGAAACAACAGAATAAAAGTGGACACAAGAAAGAGTAGATTAAAACGAAAGGAAGGTGTATAGAGGAGAGGTAAGACCCATAGAAAGGGAGAGGGGGAAGTGAGAAAGACTGATTCCAAAGAGACAAAGTGTTCAGAAATGCATGAGAAAAGGGGGGAGAGGGAGAGAAAGAGAGAGAGTAGGGGACGGAGGGGATGGGGAGGGTGAGAGAGGGGGAGAGGGTAGGGGCAGAGGGTAGAGAGGGCGAGAGGAAAGGAGGGGTAGGAGAGAGAGAGAGAGAGAAAGAGAAGGAGAAGACGGTACCCATAGAAACCGGAAAATGAGAAATCGTCGAAAGGAAGAGAGAAAAGGAGAAAGAGAAAGATAGAGAGTAGAGGACGGATGAAGGAGGAGAGAGAAATAAGAGGATACGCATAGAAAGTGGAGAATAGGGAACCATAAAGAAAGAGAAGGGGGGTTGGGTGCAAAATGAGTGGAAACAAATAAACCATACAGAAGGGAAGAGGAACGAATGGAAGAATAACAAGAGGAGAGAAAGAGAGAAAGAGAAAAAAGCGAAGAAGGGAAAGAGGAGCATGGAAGTCAGGTGGGCAAGAGCAAAGCGGGAGAGGAGGGGAGGGGGGAGGGGCGGAGGGGCCAGCGCTGCGAG
>NW_020869322.1:0-12500 GCF_003789085.1 Penaeus vannamei | reverse complement strand
GGTGTATTTATGCTGGACGTGTGATTTTACTGTTTTACTCTATTTTTTTTACCTTGAACCATGTGTGCCTTTACTTTTACTTTTTACTTACTCTGAATTTTACTTACTTTTACTGGTTCCTTTTACTACTTCTTTTATTCTTTTACCCCTTTTTACTCGTCCTTTACCTGGACTTTCACTTCAGCTTTTACTTTTTACTTTTCTGGTTTTACGATCTTTTCATTTACTTTTCTTCAAGCTATCTCTTACCTCTACTCCTTGTTTGTGTCATTTTACGTATTTTAACTTAGATGCCAGTTCTTTTTACTGTTTTTAAGCCCTTCTGGCATATTTTCAATAATTGTTCAGCCCTTCTGGCAAGTTTTACTGTATTTAAGCCCTTCTGGCATATTTTATTTAGCCCTTCTGGCACTTGTAATATTTTTACATTCTAGTTTCAGTTTTACTTTGGTGCCTTCTGCACATTGGTTACTTTTACAGTTCATTTTAGGATTTATTTTTATTGTATTTTATGTACCAATCTTCATATTGGTCACGCTCCTGGTAGACCTGCAACTCCGGGGATAATTTGGCTTGTGAGGTCGTGTTGGTTCCGAGCCTTCAGCTTGGTCCCATCACCCCCTTTGCGAGGAACGAACGGGGCCCCCTCATTTTCCTTGGCCCCTAAGCCTGAAGTCTTCCGCCTCACGGTTGGCTTCCTTTGGGTTCCTCATTCACATAACCTTACACCCCCCCCCCTTCTTTCTCTTTCTTCAACTATCTGTCTATATTATCAATATTAATATTGTTATCATTTTCATTGTTATTACTATTATTATCATTATTACCATTACTATGGTAACAGAGAGTTAGCAATAGATTTTTCTGAATTTTTAAACCAGAGATGCCATGGCCTAACTTAGATGCCTTTAAAGTTTTTGTTCGTTTGTTGTCAGGATAACAAAACGTCGGAGCCTAACTTCGTTTCCATTACATTACGGTGGTGATCCGGATCATGATCCAGATCCAGGATTTTTTTGAATGATTGCGTCATTACCCCTTCTGCCTTTCCTTCGCCAGGGAGGCCATCTTTACGGACGCCACCTGTGTCCTTGAGAAAAGTGATTTCCTTGTAATTTTTGAAGGGTGAAGATTTTTATTGCATCAGTGACCTTATCGCCTTGGCGGAGGTATGCGCTCTATGAGTGGTTCTCGTTGTTATTATTACCATTATTGGTATTCTCATTACCATCAATTATTATCATTGGTATTAATAATACTACTGATGTTATCATTATTGATATTGACATTATCCTTGGTTTCATTACTATTATTGTTATTAATATTATTATCACTATTATCATCATTTTTATCATCAGTGTTATCATTATTATTACTGATTATTATTATCGTTGCTGCGATTATCATTGTAATTATTATCATCGTTATCATTATTATTATTATTATTGTTATAGTAATGTTGTTTTCGTTGTTGTTGTTATTGTTGTTGTTATCAATAGTAGTAGTAGTAGTAGTATAATTGTCACCATCATCATTATGATCATTATTCTCATTAGCATCATAGTTATTTACGCTATTTTCGTTATTTCCATTATTATCATTATCATTATTATCGTTATTGCCATCATCATCATTATTATTATTATCAACATTAATACTAGTTATTTTCATTAGTCTTATCATCATCAATTTCATTATTGTCATTTTAAGTATTATTTTCAGTATTGTTATCATTATGATTATCATCATTATTATTATTATCAGTATCATTTTCATTATCATTATTATCATTAATATTATTATCATTATCGTTATGCCTATTTTGTTGTTATCATTTGTATTACTATTACATTTCTTCTTATAATCAATATAATTGTTATTACTATTATCACGTTCATTATTATCACCATTATCAATAGTAGTGATAGTAGTAGCTTCTGTTTTATAATTCTGCTTCTTATTATTATTATCATCATCCTTTTTATCCCTCCCTTCTTCTACCTCCTCCTCTCATTCATTCCGCTTCGCACTCCTCTCTCTCTTTCCTCGGGATACCCCCCCCCCTTCCCACCCTCTCCCTCTTCCTCTTCCTTCTCTTCTTCTTCCTCCTTTCCTCACTCATCCCCCTCCTTCTTATCTTGTTCTTTTTCCTCTTCTTCGTCCTATTTTTCATCTCTACCTCCATCTTCGTTTGTTTATTTTCTCCATCACAATTTTATCACCCTCTTCCTTATCTACCTCTTCTTCCTCCTTTTCCTCCTATATCGCAGTATTCATCCTCCTCTTCCACTTTTGTTATCTCCTTCTTTCTCTGTTCTCTTTTTTTTCCTAATTCTCCTCTTCTCTACATCTTTTCCTCCTCTTACTTCTCCTATTCTCTCTCTTCACCCTTCCTTTCCCCATCTTCCTCTTCCTGTTCTTCCTAAACATTTTTCTTATATTGCTACCCCTTCTATTTCCCACCCACTTTTTAATCTTCTTCTTTCTCCTCCATTTCTCTTCCTCTTCAATTCCCATCTCCTCCTCTTCCCCATCCTCTTCCTTATGTGCCTGCTCTTCCTCACCCCACCCTCTTCCTCATCTTCTTGCTCGTTCTCCTCTTCCTCCTCTTGCTCCTCTTCCCCTTCTCCTGCTCATTTTCCTTCTCTCCCCAGCTCTTCTTTCCTACCCCACTTCCTCATCTTCTCTTCCTCCTCCTCTTTCTGAACTTCTTCGTCGTCCTCCTCTTCCTTAACATCTTCCTCCATTTCTCTCTCCTCCACCCCTCCTCATCTTCTCTTCCTCCTCCTGCTCCTCCACTTCCCCATCCTTATTTCTGATCTTTTCTTCTTCCTCTTCCTTCCTTTACTAGTCTCTCTTTCCCACCTCCTCTTCCTCCATCTCCTCCTCTTCCCTTCTTCCTCACCTCTTCCTCTCCCTCCTCCTCCTCCTTTTCCCCTCTTCCTCGCCTCCTCTTCCTCTCCCTCCTACTCTCTCCTCTTCCCCTTTCCACTCCCCTCCTCCTCCTCCTCCTCCTCCTCCCTTTCCCTATCCTTATTCTTAACCTTTTCTCCTCCTCCTCTTCCCCTCTTCCCTTCTTCCTCCTCCGCAGCCCCATCACCCTTCCGCCTCGGGCATGACACCGAGACTAATAGTTTTTTTTTTCCATCCCGATCGCCTCATCGCTGCATTGAGACACAACGACGAAATTTCAGCGCCTTTTTAAAAATAGACCCATCGCCCGGCCTCGCTCTTAGGCCTACCGGCGGGAACCAGGTGGCCGCTGAGTATAAACAATAGTTTAGGAGCGTCAGAATATGGCCGCTACACCGTCATTTTTGTGTATACCGAACTCCCTCGTTACGAACTCGGTGGGTAGGGGTGGGTGTATACATATGCGATCGCTGTGTGTGGGGGGGAGGAGGGTGTATGTATACTGTGTGGGGTGCCTGGATGTGGAGGTGGAGGGGTGGGCGTGGGTGGGTGTAGGTATGTTGTGCTTGGATGAGTGTGTGTGTGTGCTTGAACGTGTGGAATTCTGTGTGTATGTGTGCGTGTAAGGAGGTGTGTGTGTGTGTGTGTGTGTTCTGTGTGCGGGTGTGAGTGTGTCTTTGTATGGGACTGCGTGTGCACGTGTGTTTGTGTGTGTGTGTGAATATCTGTGTGCATGTTGTTGTTTCACACAATTTGATTTTTTATCGGACTTGATTGTGGAATACACTGCCAGAAAAGCACACACACGCACATTGTATGAGTGTGTGCATGTGTAGATATGTATATACATACATACATATATACATATATATATATATATATATATATATATATATATATATATATATATATATATATATATATATAATATATATATATTTTTTTTCTTTTCTTTTTCTTTTCTTTTCTTTCTTTCTTTCTTTCTTTCCTGGTTGTTCTTGTTTTCTTTCATTTCTTTCTTTCTTTCCTCGTTGTTCTTTTGTTTCTTTCTTTCCTCGCTGTTCTTTTCTTTCTTTCTCCTTCTCCCTTAGGGGGGCGGGGGAGTAAACTACTCGGGAACGCATGAGACTCCCTCCTCCACCGGCGCCCCCCCCCCCAACCCAAGGGAAAGCGAGCCACGGACCTAAACCTCCGACAACCACTTCTATTTCAAACTCGACACCCAAGACATGTCTTCCTGTCGATCTTGTCGCCGATCGAATCAATTGATAAACTCGATATTAAAAAAAGGCAAATGCGACTGTTAGACATATTCAGGGTGGCCAGGTTGAGCACCCCCACCCCCCTTCCCCCCCTCTCACCTGACCCCCCCTTCTATTTGCCCCATGTACTCTTGCCGTCGAAGGGGTCTGTTATTCTTCCTCTTGGCGTCGCTAGATCCTTCGCGTGTCTCTTATCTCTTATCCTTATGGATTCAAATCTAAGGTGGAATAGGATCTTGCGTTTAGGGTAAAGGATATCCTTGTATAGGATCGAAATCCTTCATTAAAAAGAAGCTCAAGATAAGCGATCGGCGAATTTGGCAAGACTACATTCCTCATATCCGCGCGAGAGAAACCGAATGCCGCGTGTTATTTTTTTTTCTTTTTTTCTTTTTTTTTTCTTTTTAATTCTTCTGCCGCAGAACCTCCGCGCATAATGAAAGGCATCATGCGGAGGAGGAGTTGGTCTCACTCCACCTCTCCCTCAGAGGACCCAAAAGTATCGCCGGAGGAGAGGGACACGTCCTTTCCTCCAACGGACGAAGGATAAGCCCATTTTCTGAGGAAAGTTGGCAACAGTGACCTTCGCGGCGCTGTTAACATGGAAACTTTACGGAATTGGAAATATTGGAAGCACACACACGGGCGCCTTCGCCGCACGCCCGAAGATGCTCGCCTCTTGGCCAGAGGCTGCCATGAGATGCAAGGGCGCGAGGAGAGGCGCCTGCCTCGCCGTCTGGAAGCCATAGGCTGTGTCTTGGATTTGCTCTGCAAGGATATATATAGATAAATAAATAAATAAATTAATTTATATATATATATATATATATATTATATATATATATATATATATATATATATATATATATATATATATATATATATCAGATATATATATACAGATATATATACATATATATATATATATATATTTATATATATATTATATATATATATATATATATATATATATATATATTATATATATATATATATACATATATATATATATATATATACATATATATANCTATATAGGTATTTTGACGTTTCGATTTACAGTTGCAGAAATAAAGTAATCGAAACCTTTTTGGTGATTATTTAGTTTGAAATGATGCATGAGTTCTGCATCACTGAATGGTCTACCTTTTTTCCAAGGAAATATGCTTTATCGCTGGCTTGTCGCACTATTCCCTTGATGTAACAGAATGGAAAAATTGTCTGCTTGTTTTCCATTTCAGTTTCTGCAGTGCTATCTTTCTATGCTCACCCTCTAATTTGGCATTTTTATTGTCTTTATGAAGAGCATAATGTGCACTGAATTTCCTAACCGTCGCAATTGCGGTATCACAAAGCAAACGACATTTTGCCTTTCACAAAAAAATGTAATTTCTTCATTGATTCGATTTTTGACAAAATGTAGGTATGAATGAGTTGATAAGGTGAACATATGGCGGGTTGGGAGAGAAAGCAACCACTTGCTCAAGAATAGGGAGAGAGAGGAGGGGAAGAAGGAGGAGAGAAAGAGGAGAGAGAAGGGGGAGGGAGAGGAAGAGGAAGAGGTAGAGGGAGGGAGAGGGGGAGAGAGGTAATTCTGTAATGCGGAACACGGGGCTAACTGTGCGGCGAGCACAGGCCTTTGCTTGTTGGCGAGGAAGTTGCGTGTATGTGTGTTTAAGGGAATGAGGAAGGAAGGGATGGAAGAAAAGGGAGATGAGAATAGGAGGAAGAGATTTGAAGAGACTTTCGGCTTTGTTTGGGAACGTCTGTTTGGTATTTGGCTGGGGATGAGGAGGAGGAACAGGAGGAGCGAATTGTTAGAGTTGTATGGAGGAAGCGGCAGAGAGATGTTGAATGATCGGTTGGTGGGGGTTGGCGGTGGGATGGGGTGGGGTGGGGGAGATTGGTAGGTAAAAATAAGTGAAGGGAAAAGAAACCTTGAATATCCTTCACACTCGAGATGTAACTTATTCGATACTGCCGGACTTGCTCTGTTATCTACGCGCTATACTCTCTCTTCGAAAGCGTCAGCACTCTCAACACACTGCCCCAACTGATGCAACCCTAAGACCGACTATATCCTCTTCGATCCATGTAGCAGTGTCTAACAAGACTATCATATGATAATGCCGCCTATAGGATAACACTAATACCTCCACACTGCTCCCTGCGATGACCTGCCACCCACCACACGAGCGCCATCCAAACCACAAATTTTGCAATCACAGATTGGCGTATGCACACTCAATCCCCTCAATTTCTCGCTCTCGCAACTGCTCAACAACGCTAACGACACCCAGAACTACCACACTATACGCACTCTGGTGATCATCCTGAACACTAACGTTAATCAGCTCCATTCTCACTCACGTGACTGCGACATACTCCACTCACGGCGAATCCATGACACTGACGGGTCCCGTGCCCTCCGCTCGCTGCATCACTGCACCAAATATATACCCGCGCGGCACCGACGGTCATACAACGCATCGGTATAGACGTCCGCCGACAGTGAGATAAGCACAGCTGCCACACTCCGTTTCCTGGGGCGACAATCACTACCTTAGACTACGTTGCCTGCGGACTACGAAAGAAAATGCCCAACATCCAAGCGTACTCGTCCGGATCGTAATTATACCAGAACGCTACCGCCACTCATCGGAGCTCAATACCCACACGCCGCAGCGAACAGGGAAGACAACGTAGACAACCGCTCGTCAAACAGGCGGTCCCTGCAGGGCACAAAGCCACAAATATACAACCTGAGACCCTACACAAACTCCTTTTAGGGAAGTATAGAAAGGGTGCTCCCTGCATCCCCGCAAAGGCGCGAAGGCCAGAGCTTCGACTGAACCGTTCCGCGTCTGATGCATCCTCCGGACACGGACACCTACCCGGTCATCGCACGAGAGGCTGACCTATGACTGCCGACTGAGTGCTACAACACGATATCGTCACGGTTTCTTGCAGGAAGCCACCGGAGGATGAGGTTCGAGTCTGGCACGGCAAGCCCCCCGGAGGGTGAGGTCGAGCCTGCAGGAAGAAATATACTGAACAAAATTTGGAAGAAAAAGCAGAAAGGAAAGGACAGCTGCAAGAAGGAGGTCAAGTATGCAGGAAGGCACCCGGAGGGTGAGGTCGAGTCTGCAGGAAGCCACCCGGAGGGTGAGGTCGAGCCTGCAGGAAGAAATATACTGAACAAAATTTTTGGGAAGAATAGAAAGGACAGCTGCAAGAAGGAGGTCGAGTATGCAGGAAGCCACCCGGAGGATGAGGTCGAGTCTGCAGGAAGCCACCCGGAGAGTGAGGTCGAGTCTGCAGGAATCCACTCGTAGGGTGAGGTCGAGTCTGCAGGAAGAAATATACTGAACAAATTTTTTGGGAAGAATAGAAAGGGCCGCTCCAAGAAGGAGGTCGAGTCTGCAGGAAGCCACCCGGAGGATGAGGTCGAGTCTGCGGGGATCCAAACGGAGGATGAGGTCGAGTCTGCAGGAAGCCACCCGGAGGGTGAGGTCGAGTCTGCAGGAAGAAATATACTGAACAAATTTTTGGGGAAGAATAGAAAGGGCCGCTCTAAGAAGGAGGTCGAGTCTGCAGGAAGCCACACGGAGGATGAGGTCGAGTCCGCCGGAAGCTGCCTTGAGGGTGAGGTCGAGTCTTCGGAGAAGGTCGATTCAGAAGCAAGTCATTCTAACAAGAATGAAACTTTGGGCATGTTTTTGAAACGACTTCTGTTGCTGGCCATGGCGATCAGCCAGTGGATTCTAAGTCTTCTTTCTTGGCACTTGGCATGGTTGCTGCAGATGGCGCAGACCTCAATTGGCAAACTCCTACCTGACAAAAACGGCATCCTTAATAAGCTAAATGTAGCGTTTTTTGGACCGCCAAGCATGCGCTGCAGGATGGGCAGAAGAGTGGCCCGCCAGGAGTGCAGAAGAATGCCCCGCCTGGTGCCCAAAAGGGTGGCCCGCCAGGAGTGCAGAAGAATGCCCCGCCTGGTGCCCAAAAGGGTGGCCCGCCAGGAGTGCAGAAGAATGCCCCGCCCCGCCTTGGTGCCCAAAAGGGTGGCCCGCCAGGAGTGCAGCAAGAATGCCCACGTCCTCCAGTCGACGCTTCATGTAGTCAGACCAGCCGACGTAACACATGACTTCTACTACGCACATGCGACTGTCGTGCGACCACACCCGCGGCCTCCCTCTCAGTGACCGTGCGATACTAGAAGAATGCGCGCTCACGACACTCCGCTGGTGCCGCCCCAAACGACAACGTCTACGGTGGCACTACCTGCCACGCGACGCGCCGTCGATTGCAGAAGATAAGTGCTTCCCACTCGCGCGCCCCTGGTGACCTCGAAGCAAGGGTGGCCCGACCTCGGTCGAGCGTGACCTAGTAGCATAAGAATGCCCTACGCCTGGTGCTCCTCAAAAGGGTGGCCCTGCCAGGTGGAGATGCAGAGAACAAATGCCCACCATGGCCCTAGGATGCCAGAGGTGCGGAAGAATGCCCCACCTAGTGGGCCAGGAGAGTGCGGAAAAGACATGCCCCGCCACCACAACCAGTTGCCCCGGTCCCACCCACACCATGCCCCGTCACCACACCAGTGCCCCTACCTTGGAGTGCCCAGGGGTGCCAGAAGAATGCCCCGCCCTAGCAGTGCCAGAGATGCGGGGTAAGAATGCCCCACCTTAGTGGCGGCCCAGAGTGTGCGGCAAAATTGCCCTGCAAACTCTTTCCTTAACCACCCACCACGTGCCGGCCCCCGCTCCGCGTAGGCGCTGCACCCCCGGTCGTATCCACCACACCAGTGCCCCGCTCCACCAACACCATACGTAGGCCCCGACACTCACACCACCATCAGTGCCCCGAACTTTACCACCACATCCTCTCCCGAGTCGCCCCTTCACCTACCTGCATCTGACGGGCCCAGGCGCTGAAGGTGCGGACGAGCACGGCTCCGACTGGTGCGCCAGAAGAGTGCGCCCGCCAGGAGTTTGAGACTGAACATGTACTCGCGCCTGCCCTTCGTGCCGGGAAGAGATTGCCAGTTAGCCACTCCTGTGTACATGTGCCAGACCATACTGCAGCCTGCTGCGTGTATGTGGCCACGATACGGCTGCGGCAAAGAATTGCCCCCGCCAGCCGACATTAAGAAAGCCCCTATCTGAAGTGCCAGGGGGTAGAACGAATGGTGCAGCACAACTCTCAACAAGGAATGAGTAAGCAGACCAAGACGCCTCACGATGCTCATGAAGAGGCGTGGATATCGATAGAGGCAGAAGAGTGGACCCGCCAGGAGGCCATTAAGAATGTGTGAAAGTGCCAGGGGTGCTCGAAGAAATGCTCCCCGATCTGCGTGCGCCAGAAGATGCAATGCTCCCACGCGCCATGCAGAAGAATGCCTGGCTTTGAGTGCCAGAGGTGCGAAAGAATGCCCCGCAGGCATAGAAGTGCTAAGGGGGTGTAGAAGAAGGGCAGAAGAATGTGGGCAGAAGAATGCTCAGAAGAGGCGTGGAATGAAGAGGGCAGAAGAGTGGCCCGCCAGGAGGCCATAAGAATGGAGTGCCAGGGGTGCGGAAGAATGCTCCGACTAGTGGCCCGCCAGGAGGCCATAATGGGTTTCACTGCCCATTGGTCGGATCCCTAGCAGTGTCAGAGATGCGGAAGAATGCCCCGTCCACCACACCAGTGCCCGTCCACCACACCAGTGCCCCGTCCACCACACCAGTGCCCCGTCCACCACACCAGTGCCCTTGGAGTGCCAGGGGTGCTCCGACTGGTGGCCAGAAGAATGCCCTGCCTTGAGTGCGGAAGAATGCCTTGCCTGGAGGGCAGAAGAATGCCCCGTCTTGAGTGCCAGGAGTGCGTATTTATCCTCCCAGGCCATAAGAAAGCTCTATCTGGAGTGCCAGGGGTGTGGAAGAATGCTCCGTATAGCCTGAGAGGGCAGAAGAGTGGCCCGCTAGGAGGCCATAAGAATGGAGTGCCAGGGGTGCGGAAGAATGCTCCGCCAGGCCATAAGAAAGCCCTATCTGGAGTGCCAGGGGTGTGGAAGAAGAGGTGTGGAATGCCCTGCCTGGAGGGCAGAAGAGTGGCCTGCCAGGAGGCCATAAGAATGGAGTGCCAGGGGTGCGGAAAACGGCTCCGACTGGTGGCCAAAAGAATGCCTCGCCAGGAGTGAAGACCTGCCTTATGCGGAAGAATGCCTTTGCCTGGAGGCACCTCTGGCTTTGAGTGCCAGAGGTGCGGAAGAATGCCCCGCCAGGCCATAAGAAGTGCCAGGGGGTGTAGAAGAAGGGCAGAAGAATATGCTCAGAAGAGGCGTGGAATGAAGAGGGCAGAAGAGTGGCCCGCCAGGAGGCCATAAGAATGGAGTGCCAGGGGTGCGGAAGAATGCTCCGACTGGTGGCCAGAAGAATGCCCCGCCTTGAGTGCCAGAGGTGTGGAGGAATGCCCCGCCTTGGTAAGTTTCTGAGTTATTGTGATCATGAGAAACATTTGCTGTTTCTGAATCTAGTTTGTTTGTACAGTATCTCTATATATATATATATAAATGGGTTTCACTGCCCAGAGTGCTCAGAAGAGGTGTGGTATATATATATATATATATATATATATATATATATATATTACATATACCTTTATTATAATTTGCTCGTCAGTATCTAAGCTACTTCTATCAATGTGAGCACAGAAAAGGCTGTTTACAGTGTCATTCCCAGGTCCCTGAGAAAATATACTAGACAAAGCTTGTGCGTACAGGAAGGGCCACTTCGAGGACCTTTGTCACAGTTACATCCGAATCCCAAGCTGATGAAGCATTATCGATCTTGATTGAATTCACTGACAAACTCATTCCTGCCCCAGATCATCCTCAGTACTTGTACCGGAACTGTCCATCTACACATCAAACTGCCTTGTCTGTGACAGGGATTGGATAGATTGTTGAGAAGATTTACTCGCCTGCTTCGGGGACTATGAGGCATAATGCTACACCTTTCTCCCTAGAAGCAGTCGGAAGTCCTCCACCAATATTTCCAAGATAACTTTGCGTAGGCCTGACCTCCTCCATGATTATATTTGCGGATAATTCCTTCCTGTGCAATATGTTAGAATTGCTACCGTTTAGGCCTAAAACCAATTATCAGGTAATATTAGGCCTAATCATCATCATCATGGAGCTAACGCCGACGGGAGCGCATAGCCGTATCGACCCTCCATTTGTACCTACGAGGGTCCCTCACGGCAAGCCGCCAGGCAGGGACTCGGCCCATCTCGAGCTCCTCACGACAGGTTTGATCGATCTGCCCAAGCCACGAGTTCCTATGTCGTCCCACAGGCCTCCTCTCCACCCAGGATTATTTCTAGCAGGATCATCCTGGGGGAAGCGAGCCAGGTGGCTGTATAGCCTGAGTTGGCAATCACGGATTGTGCTGGAAATAGATCCTGTGGCAATCGAAAACGGGAAGAATGGAATGGAAAATGGGAAGCGTGACAAAAAACGGAAATGGAATGGAATGGAAAATAGGAAAGGTGATAGAAAACGGGAAGAATGAAATGGAAAATGGGAAAGGTGACAAAACGGGAATAATGGAAAATGGGACACGTGGTCCCGCCAACAGTACCCCATGATCCGGCGCAAGGACATTCAAGACAAGACTCATATATATATTATATATATATATATATATATATATATATATATATATACATATATATATATGTATATATATCTATATATATATATATATATATATATATATATATATATATATATATATATATATATATATATATATATATATATAATATATATAAATATATATATATAATATATATATATAATATATATATATATATATATATATATATATATATATATATATATATATATATATATATTATATATATATATATATATATATATATATATATATAATATATATATTAATATATAATATATATATATAATATATATATATATATATATATATATATATATAAATATATATATATATATATATATATATATATTATATATATATATATATATATATATATATATATATATATATTATATAATATATATATATATATATATATAATATATATATATATATATATATATATATATATATATATATATATATATATAATATATATATATATATATATATATATATATATATATATATATATATATATATATATATATATATATATATATATATATATATATATATATATATATATATATATATACATATATATATATATATATATATATATATATATATATATATATATATATATATATATATATATATA
>NW_020869321.1:499270-511770 GCF_003789085.1 Penaeus vannamei | reverse complement strand
AGGGTACGAGTTTTTTTTTTCTGCATTGCATGGTACGATAGGAAAAAAAAATAGAAGGATACGATGCGATTTTATGGTACGGTATTTCAGGTACAGAGCAAGAAAAATGAAGAAAAAAATATACCAGCTTTGGTAGTGGGTAACTTGTACAAGTGGAGTTACTATCAGCGAGACTGGTAATAAAATGTCTTGGCTTGTGGGTTTATTGCGGAAGCTATGTGCGAGACCCGCTAGAAACCCCATCTCCCCAGGGTCGAGGGCGCGGAGGTCGCGAGCTTAGATCCTGTGTCTTCAACTGTCTCCTTCTCCGAGATGTCTCCTTTTATGCGGCGGCTTCCATCCACGCAGGTGCTTGCTGCCACCCGCCGGAGTGTCAGTGCGGACACCTGCGTTTGCTCAGGGAGGAACTTACAACAGAATGGCAGAGGTGTGACGCAGACCATCCGGCTGCCTTGAGTCCTGTGGTAGTAGAAAAATTAGTCAATGCGTGGGGCTTGTCAATGAACGGGTATCGGTAACGTCTTCAACCCCTGAGAGTTACTGACACCAACTGGGAGACTGACTCTATCAGCTGGGCAACCCATGTACAGATTAAAGATATCTCACAACTGTTGGAAACTGCAGCAACTATCGGTTGATGCAGTTCTTTGGTAGAAGTATGGACTACATGCTACCAGCGAATCTATCCAGGCACAGTTAGTGCTAGGTGTAAATGCCGGTGAAACCAGCATTCACCAACTGCTTTCTTTTGATGAGATGTGCTGGATTTGTAAATGGTTGTGATAGAAAATGAAATGAGAGGTATAGGCAAACTGCTTACACATTTGTGTTTAAATTTTCACCTCCTCGCTCAAGAGTGTTTCCATGTCAGAAAGGAGGAGGGAGGAGAATAAATCCTCAGGATGATCAACTCTTTCGTGGAGAACAGGGACATCGCTTGTGAGAAAAGATTTATGGAGGACCTTCCCAACATGATGGGTCTAGCGGGTGCCTTTCAGGGTGGCACTCTTTCCGGTGGCCTATCGTCCTCTTACCTCAGAACTTACAGCCCTAGAGATAAAATGGTTTCAGTCTCGAGTAATGGCGATACAAGATTTTCTGGTCCAGGCTCTTCTGGACCTGACCAAGCTAGTCAAGATGGCAGCTTCAGTCACAGAAGGCCTTTCCTCCTTTGGTACCACCGTATTTCTACATGTGACAACCGACACTCTGGAGAGGCATTGGGGTGAATGAGGAACCTTCCTGTTCTTGTCACTAGCAGGTCTCCTTCCCACCAGCTATGGGATGAGGGAGCTCCATCCTCCTCCAGACAACTTCCTTCCCGCATTGGTAAGCCAAGGCACCAAAGGAAAGGAGGTTATGAAGGTACCAGTCCTTAAAGCCAGCCTGGAACAAGGCACTGCATTTAACCCTTTTGTATTATTGGGGAGAGCTGCAATGGGAAGGACACCTCCACCCACTAACCTCGCTTCAACTGGGGGCCACACTGATTTCCTTGGTTCAAACTGCCCCTTAGGATAGCAAAAGGCATGGCTACAGAGATTATGTAAAGTGATCATGTCGGGTCTCTCGTCGTGAAGAGGTGGGTCGGGCCCATCCCTCGGGTACATTCATCCCCAAATCTGTCCTTATCTGTGTCAATGGGCTCTTATCAAAGGAATTAACTAACCTAATGTTGGAAAAGTGCACCTGAAATGGCTCTTCCAGATGCCAAAGCATCGCTTTGCCTGAGAACTTTTACATTTCGATGGACGTTAGTTCCTCAACTGCGTCAGGCTCTGCAAAGCAACAGTTTGCTTACCTGTAATGACCTGATGACTAATAGTGCCACATTTTTGATTCATCGGAAGTTCTGCCTTTCCTTACATTACCCGGCAGAAGTAGATGCTATCAGTTCAGGATTCAACATTGCCCTGCTCCAAACTGTTGTATCCTTCCCACTTTTGTCTCAAACACCTGGGCGTTCAGGTAATGATATTCCTATATGGCTGGTCGGTCGTCGGGCCCTCTGCGGGAATGTAAAATGGTGCCCAACTCTTAGGTGGATGAGCTGATATAGTTCCCGATTACATTCCTCTCGTGTCTTCAGTCTCGGTAGGACCGTGGCAACATAAAGCAGTTAGCTTTTTTTTCGGACACTCCTTCCTGCATTTAACGTCGATAATGGGGGTATCTTACAGGACTCAAACACAACAGTAGTCCATTGACAAGATCCAAATCCACTGCCTCCTTGACAAATATGGGCCCTCTGTCCACGACCTTCAGGTATATCCTTTGGTGAGCAGGGGTCTTGCCTTGTGTTCCTCTTTGGTTAATCCTCCCAACATGAATCCTACCAACAACATAATCAGATAGATACAAGGGTACCAGTCCTCGAAAGGCCATGAGGGTTCGGGGTCGCAGTCCTCACTATTCTGTTCACTCTCATTTGCAACCAGGAGCTACAGGACAAGTGGTTTTGCTGTTCCTAGTATGGCAATGGATTTGCATCCACCATAGACTGGTGTCAATCATCTCTTTAAGGAGCTTTTGTGTGTGGGTGTGCGTGCCCATAGGTATGGCTGGGTGCTGGATATCGACGGGGAGAGCCGGGGCGGCTCCCCCGACGGCTAAGGACTAGGCAGGCCTTGTTGCTGCTTGCTGTGTTTTGCTCAGGTGGAGGATCGCTGAGTGCTGCACTCGGCCCGGGCACTAGAGCTTAAGAAGGGGTGAGCTGTGTCAGCTACCCGGGAACGAGGGGAGCCTGCGGTCCAATAGGCGAGCCGTGAGGTGTCCAGTGTCAACCAATCAGGTCTCGGTATGCGTATTCGAGAAGCTGCTGATGGTGAGGGCGAGAGGACAAGCTGTGGACCTGGACCCAACCTGACGGAAGTATGCTGCACTGCAGGTTGCAGGGGTCGGCTACAGGTACTCCCCCTCGAGGGAGCTAAGCGAGCGAGCGATAGCCGTGTTACTCCAGAAAGTTGGGCATTTGTGTCACTCCGGGGTCACTAGTATGGCAATGGATTTGCGTCTGCCATAGACTGGTGTCAATCATCTCTTTAAGGAACTTTTGTGTGTGGGTGTGAGTGCCCACAGGTATGGCTGGGTGCTGGAGATCGACGGGGAGAGCCGGGGCGGCTCCCCAAAGGATAAGGCCAAGTAGGCAGTGTTGCTGCTTGCTGTGGTCTTGCTCTGCTGGAGGATCGTGAGTGCTGAACTCATTCAGTTCAGTTTAGTTAGATTTGCAAAGTCATGCTTCGCCCGGGCCTTTTCTCTGGAGTGGCCCGGCCTGTGTTAACTATTTCTAGTTAACTCAGATGTTTTCTTAGAACTGCATGCTTATCGCGGTGGCTGAATTGCAAACAAGCGATCCAGCTGCCACGGGGTAAGCATGTTGCACACCCTTTTTACTAGCCCGGCAGCTGTGGTGGGTGGTCCCTGCCTCAGAAATTGTGTGTGTACACAATTCTGCAAGTAATGTAACAGGGTGGCGTTAGGCTCGCCGCAGTGTTTGCATAACCTGGCAGTCTCATTGTCAATAATTTGCCAAGCACATTGGTAACCTAGTCTTAGTCTGAATAGTATGACTTCGGTACCTCTTTTTGTGTTTGGAGGAAGGGCCAGTGGCTCATAGCCTGAAGCATCTGAGTACCACTTGGCAGCGAGCGATTTTGTGATGTTTTCTCTATGTGCTCCCCGGAGGACCGCACACGCTGCAGCTTTGGTACCTTGGCTTAGTCCCCTTCAGCTGGGTTTAACGATCATGGAGGATGGGGGCATACCCCTGCCCTTTTCGGCTAGTTTATCAACAAGCTCGTTTCCTTATAAGCCTATGTGGCTTGGGACCTAGTTTATGGTGATTCTTCTACCTTGACCAAGGATTCTTTGGGCTATGTTTAGCACTGTTGTCAAGAGGTAGATGTTATCTGGGGGCATGCTATGCTGTAAGCTGTCAATAGTTGTTCTTGAATCTGTGTGAATGACAACGTGTCCTCCCCTCAGGGACGTGTGTGTCAGGGCTTCCATGATCGCAACCGTTTCAGCCTGAAGCGTTGAGGCATTGTGAGTGACCCTAATGGATGCTGTGGTATCCTTTGTTGCAAAGCTGGCACCTGCAGTATGATTTATTGGATCCACGGATCCGTCCATGTATTATGTTATACTACCCGGCGGAGTTATTTGATCAATGACCCTTTGTGCTTGTGCCTTTAGGCTAGTCATGGAATATTGATCTTTTCTCATTGTGAGATTTAGAATTGAGAATTCGATCATTTCGTTTGCCCACGGTGGGGTTCTTTGTAATCAGGGTGAGGGGAGTCCATACCCTTGGCAAGCAATGATTCTTTTAGCTGAAAGCGTATCAAAATTCTGGCTGTATGTGTGAGCCAGGAATTGTCCGCAAACAACTGGTAATCTTGTTGCAGGCGTCTGAGAACTCTTTGTCTTAGATAGGAGTTTCTGGGTGCCTGCAGGACCTTGGAAAGGAACTGTGCTGCCATTAGATCAATTCTGGTGTCCATGGACGGTAAATCAGCTTCCATGAGGAGGTTGATGACCTTTGTCCACTTAGGTGCACCTAGAATTATCCTGGCTGCTTCGTTTTGTATTGTTTCCAGTTTTTCTTTTAATGTTGTACTGGAAGCAATGAGGGCGACAGATGCATAGTCTATAATAGGACGAACAGCATGTACATAGAATGATCTTAGTACTTTGTGTCCTGTTCCTATGTGTCTCCCTGTCATGACTTTCATGACTGACAGTCTTTCCTTGGTTCTGTCAAGAAGGTATTGGATCTCCTTTTTGAAAGTGAGTGTGTGTCCTATCCATACACCAAGGTATAGATAGTCCTTCACCCATTCCAGATCCATACCCTGTATAGTGATTATTTTGTTTCTGACATTAGTTCTCGGAGCCATTGCTTTGGATTTTGCTGCTGATATTTTTAGACCCGTCCTACAACACTCTTCAGACACCAGGTTCAGACAACGCTGAGCTCTAGTTAGGCAGTGATTGCCAGAAGCTATGATTGCCAAGTCATCTGCATAAGAGATGATCTTGCATCCCTCTGGCAGGTGAATGTCGAGTATGTTGGACATGAGGGTATTAAACAGGGCTGGACTAAGAACCCCTTCCTGAGGAGTTCCATTTTCAAGTGGCATGTGCTGTGAGAGGTGGCCTTGAAATCTGACATTTGCTGACCTATTATAGTCAGCTATCCAGGCCAAGAGTCTGCCTTTGACTCCTTTCTGGATTAGGGTCTCTTGAATGGCAAGCAGACTTGCCAGTTCAAAAGCCTTCTCCAGGTCAAGGAAGACAATCACGGCGGGCGAGGTGCAGATTGTGCTTAAGAGTGTGGAAATGCTATGAGCAGTGCTCTTACCCCTTGTGAACCCAGGCAGGTGTTCATGAGGGGGACCCGTCTTCCATCGGAGCCTGTTGAGTACCATCTTCTCAGCTGTTTTACCCAGGCAGCTGAGAAGAGAGACGGGACGGTACTTGCCAGGCTCCTTTGGTTTTGGGATGGGAACTATTGTGGCTTGTTTCCAGCTCTGGGGCACCGTGGCGGTTTGCCAGGATTTGTTGCAAGGCCTAAATGCGAAATGATGGGGTGGGAGATGCCATCAGATCCCGGTGCTGACCCAGAACTAGATTTGTATGATTTTCATAGTTCCCTAAGAGAGAACAAGGCATCCATTTCATCAGCTTCGAGTGCCTTGTCTCTTATGAGAGCAAGTCTTTCTGGATTTAAGTTTTGTTGTTTTTCTCTCATCATTGGAGGCAGATAGTTGGTGCTGGTTCTGGCTGAGAACTCAAGTACCAATCTGTTAGCCTCTGATTGTGGGTCATGATAAGTGCATTTCGGGGCTTAGCGGCTTGTTGCTTGCCTGACCCGCTTCCACAACTCTTTAAGGCTGGTCTGGTGCCCAAAAGTTTGGCACCATTCCAGCCATTTTTCCTGCCTTACTCTGTTGGCAATTGCCTTGGCATCCACGACAGCTTCCCTCAACAGGGCCAGATTGTTAGGAGATCTTTGCCGTTGGAAGTTTTTTCTGCACATATTAACCCTGTGGTTGACCTCTTTGATCTCGTCATTATAGTACCAGGCGTCTTTGTGAGTTCTGGACCATGGGCGAGTTTTGGAAATGGTTTGTGAGGCTGCCTGGTTTATGGCCTGGATTAGCCTTGCCTCTAGCACATCCACAATTTCATTATTGTTGGGTTCATTGTCTTTCAGACATCGAGCCAAGCCTTCCTGGAAGGCAAACCAGTTGGCCTTGTCTGTTTTCCATTTAGGAATATGATGTGGTCTTTGGGCTGGACCCTCATCCATTAGTGTGATGACTATGCTGTAGTGATCACTAGTAACCGTATCATCGACACACCACCGAATTCTTTCCACCATTGTTGCAGTGGCAAAGGTGAGGTCTAGGACCCCTCCCTTCACATGCGTTGGTTCTTTGGTGTTGAGAAGAGCGATCTCAGGGAACGTCTCAAGCACTTCTGCTATGTGAATGCCTGCCGCGTTCGGCCTTTTGCGGAGATTCAGCATGGCTATGTGTGCATTGAAGTCTCCCCCTATGATCACTCGGTCTTGTGCTGCAGTAGCACAGACCTGGTTTAGATCTAAGCTCTTACACAGTGGTTTGCTATAAATATTATATATTTTTATAGGGCCCCCAGGTAGCTGAATCTCAACAGCAAGAGATTCAACACCATCTCCACAGTGCGGCGGGTTGGCTATTAAGGAGCACGGGATAGCTTCTTTTACCAGGGTCATCAGGCCTCTAGTACCATTCAGGTTTGGAGTGGTGAAGGCATGATATCCTGAGAAGCAAACGGATCCCATTGTTAGTGTCTCCTGGAGCATGACTACGTCAATGCTCCTTGCTCGAACTATTGACTGGAGAGCTTTTATAGCTACAGATATTCCACTGCAGAATGCTTAGATTGTGTGCCATGATGGTTACTCAGTGTCACTTGCTTCAGCTTCAGATGCCCCAGTGCTGGTGGCATCAGATAAATATAGATCTTCGTTGATTGAGGATTGTACAACTTCCTCTAAGTGAAACACTCCGGTTAAAGGTCTACTGAGGGGTGTAGAGCCTTGGTTGGAAGTGCCATCTCGGGTCAAGGGACGAGACTTTGGCTGCACAGACTCGGCCTGCAGTGGGGGCTTCTGCTGCACAGTTTCAGTCTGTCCTGACAGACTAGCTGGGGTTTCACGTAATGCTTCTCCCGAAGCTAGCCTGCCATCCAAGGATTTAGGGAGAGGAGTGCTGCTCGTTTTCGGTTTGGAGGCTTCTAGCTTCCTTCCCTTCAGAGCTGCCACAGTTTGGGTCATAGCCGTCATGGTGACCTGCACTGCTTTCTCCGCCTCCTCACTGGTCCTCCCCGAGGCTGTTGCTACTGCAGAAACTACAGCACTCAACAGGAGAGTCATATCTTTCTCGTCAAAGAAAAGATTATCCTCTACTGGGGGGACCTTTGCTGTGGTCTTTGAACCTTTTTCCCTTTGTTTTTTTTTTTTTGTGGTTTTGCCACTAGCAAGCTTGGGGAATTCCTCTCTGTTAGAGTTATCCAGTTTTGGCTGTGGGGGCGACTCCTTCCTCTTAGGAGGTCGGGGAGTCTTTTCTCTTTTGTTTTGACCCCACACGTAGGTGCCTGGGGGCGCAAGGACAAAGTCAGGACGCTTTTTGGCTAGCTCCTGCTTTTAAAAAACTGCCTGTTTCCTGACAGAACAAGCCAGGCTCCAAGCATGATGTTTCTTGGCACAGTTTGGACACTTGGCTGTTGTGTCCTTCTGGCCATCTTTGTGTGCCTTGATACACACTTCTGTTTTGTGTGCCTTGATACACACTTCTGTTTCGTGTGCCTCGCTGCATACACCACATTTGGCTTAGGCCTTGCAGTTGGGCTGGTGATGCCCAAATTTCTGGCACGTGAAGCACCTCAAGGGCTCTGGCACATATGTCCTGAGCTTGTATGAGCCCCAGTTACCCAGATCAAGGGTGATGATTGAGGCTCCCTTGAGGATAACCAGGACTTGCCTGGTTGGAGACTTCCCTTTGGTCATGCGGGAAGCCTCCACCACTTGTGGGAGAGACGTGATCACCTCCACGTCGAACCCTAGTGGGAAACCGAGTAGCACCATCTTGGTCTTTTTCTCTTGGGAGGTCAGTGGTGAGATACACACTTTTCTCCCGTCTTGTAGCACCTTGATTTCCTGCAGGAAGTTCAGGGTGGCTTTGTCTTTGGGGGCAATGATCATGCCCTCATCTCTACAGATTCGGATTGAAAGTCTGACATTCCTTTCCTTCTCCAATGCCCTAACCAGTTGGTATGCATTGTCGGTCTTCAGGTTTTTTTGGTACCTTCAACCGCGTTAGTCGACTTGGGGTGTGCTCTGCCTCTTCTTCAGAGTCAGTTTCCACCCTTCGTCGCTTCACGCCTCCCCTTTGCAGGGGTTTAAGGCCTTTAGAAGTGGGGGCAGCTGATTTGGCTGGTTCAGCTAGAGCCCCTTCTTGACTGAGGGAATTCTGAGGAGAGTTCAGATTTCTCTCAGTCTGGTGTGCATGGACAGACTTTGTGGTTGATATTTCTGTCTTTTCCTTGCTCGGTTCAGCACGCCGGACATGTTCGGCCTGCTTTTGGTTTTTCTTTCGCCCTCCTGCAACCTTGAAAGGCTCCAGGGTGACTGCCATTGTCTCATTCATTTTGTGGTGGTCATGGAGAGAATATAAAACAGATTGGTCCTCTTTTGGGGACTATCCTTATACCTGCTCTCAGGGTGAGGTCTTATGAAGGGCAGGAGTTTTGGTGTGCTAAACACTCTGCTACAAGGGGGGTGTGATCACGTCACCGCAGCCCAGGTGAATGTTGGAAATCGTCGTTTCCCGCAGGCCCAGGCATCGAAAAGTCGCCCTTGGTGCGTGGCCACAAACTATGTCCAGGACCAGAAGGTCCAGACCAGGTTTGTAACCTCGCTCTCCAAGGGAGCAGTAATGGGGCACTTACTACAAGAGAAGGCCTGGCCAACTGTCGCGGCGAACCACGATAAATTGGCCTGGGCGCCGGAGCTTAAGAAGGGGTGAGCTGTGCCAGCTACCTGGGAACGAGGAGAGCCTGCGGTCCAATGGGTGAGGGGTCGGCTACACTAGCCAGGAAACCTTCCTTTTGAGAGGGGATGTGCATCACCAGTAAGGTTTCTCATGCCCTCCCCCTATTTCAGCTAAATGGCAGAGTAGATGGACTTATCCACTCATTGTTAATGGAATGGGCCCTAGACTCGGGCCCAGCGTGTGGACCTCTCATCGTGGTTAATTATGAAGCAGGTAGGCTTCTTTACCGTATGTCACAAAATTGACAATGGACTGCAGTCTGGACGTCTTAGCAATCAAATAGGTTCCCTCCTCTGATGACCATTTTGTTGCAAAACCATCCATGGTTTTACAACATACTCTAATGGCTTACTCATCCCCTGCCATGTTGTGCAGTGGTAGCATTCTCATCTAGCAATCTTGCTGACCCAATATCAAATTGCTCGCCGCCAGTGGATGGTAACCCTGGCCATACCTTGCACATGGGTGAATTTCGAAGCAAAGTAAACAGACAGCATGCCACAGCAAGAATAAACATTGTAACAAATAGAATAAAATTTATTATTATATCTCTCTACATGACATGATGCTGCAAGGACTGACCTTCACACCATACGGTCCTTACGACTTCATGTATGGAGCCTCGGTGCCAGTCGATAAGTGCCTCCCTAGCAGGGATGGAGGTGAATGACATCAATCACCAACGCAATAGTAGCCAATCGGTAAAATCTAGAGGCTCTTACAGAACCCCGACATGATTCAGATTACAACTCGTACAGCTCTGCAGGTTACATCGTGGCTCATCCACAATGGTCGGTTATGTAACATTTTCTGATCCACCTGACAGAGATTGCTGACCCTTTCCAGTTTATCCTGGGATTTCCTCTGAATTCCAGAGCTTTAGAGCTTCCCTGATTTTCTTTCTACAATGATCGCCAGCAAGAAGGTCCATTCCCATAGGGTGCTATATTTCTTTTCCTATCCCAGGTTTATAAAGCATTAACTAAACTATACCCTGAGCTCTACTTCTAAATGCCCCGGGAATGGAGCCTAAGGTTTCCCACCTGGCCACTGACATGTACTCACCTTCCTTAATCTTGCATGAACTGGCTGATATTTTGCTTTTATGACCAAGAAAGCATGGAGGGGCCTAGCTATGGGTCCTGTTTTCAAGCATGGTTATATCTGGCGGCCGCACTCAGAAAGTACCAACTCGTCTGTGGTTCAGCCCAGCCCTGCTGAGTGAAACTGGGCCCTCCCACCTGCAAGAGGAAATTTGCCAAATGGGAGGAAGGCTTGTGGGATGTGGGTGCATGAGGCAGGCTAGTGGGCGTCCTGGCCACGTAGCCCACCTCTGTATTGACTAGAAGGGGTAGGGTGAGGATCACTAGATTTGGAGAGGGCCCTATTCTCTTTGTAATTCATCCAGATTTAGTTTGTTCCCTAGTGTTAGCAGTTCTACTCTCGCAATTCCAATGCAGGTAACAGAAGTGCCATTCGATAACATAAAATCTAGCATTGAGGTCTGAGAATGCATTAAAAAAAAATTGGTGTTATAGGATGTATTTTTCCTGCTTTCCTTTCCATACCTGCGTTACTATGTGGTTTGGTATAAGAAGTGATCAGATGATGATACCGCATTTATGCCATAAATGCTTCTGTTCATAAGCCTCAATTTAAAGATGTGCCCTTCAAAATGCACAGGCAATGGACCTTCATAGTTATGTTATTCTTTTTGCACACTTACCATAAGAATCTCCTCTATGTACATTTCACAGGTGGATATCAAAATATTAAATGTTCTATACCCTAAATGAATAAACTCCCTACTTTTTCGGAATATTGCATTGCCTGTGCTGTATTCAGACCTATTTGAAATCAAGCTGTGGGCTAATGAAGTCAGACTTGGGATAAAAAGAAAAATTTCCTTTATACAAATAATTAAATATATTTTGACATGTAATGCCGTTAACAATACATTTGGCATTTTAAATTATTAGTAGATAATTGTCAAGCAGTTAGGATTTGTAGTACAATTCGCAGCATATCATAGTGTAATGTAACTGTTGCTGGCATATCACCTACCCCTCATAAAAACCTTTCATCACTCCAGTCTATAGGCCTGTATGTGCCACCGCGTTAAATCGAGTTAGTGGAAAGCAACAACACAGGTATCGCTGTGTAAATTGTTGTGATCATTTTCATGTAGGCAGAATACTAAGTATAAATCTGAAGACCACATAGATGATATTGATACGAAGCTATTAAATTGCTATATTGGGTACTATTCCATTTGCGGCCATTCTACACAGCAACAAAAATACATATTAAACAATCTCTGGCAATGAATTAGGCTGATTCACACCGAGAGCGAAGTAAGGCTATGCACGTGATGTGTTCACACTGGTTGGGAAGCTACGCGTACATGGCTTGATCAGTCGTAGGGCCGGCGATGTTTTAAAACAAAGCTCCTTTGATGCATGCACACTTGACTTTTCAGGGAATTCCCCTGCCCCCTACCCCCGCCCCAGTGAGTTGACAGTTCGTCTCGGGCAGTGAGAGTCGTTTTATATTGCAATTCCTCGTGAGATACTTTGGAATATTGTTTGAATTTTTCTTTAAATACCTCCCAGCTCTTGCTTTAGATGATGATATTCAACAAACTTCTTCCTTGCCAAATAGATCTCGTGGACCCATTTCCTTTCCCTTTTTGTATATTCAGTGCTAGAGTTAGTATTTGCAGTTATTCCTCCTCAAGAAACCACAGAGTATACTGTCTCTGTTGGCTGCAGCCACGGAGTGATGTGATACTAGTTCGGCGGCATCTCTTCCAGTGTGAATATTCACATAGCATCCTCCGTCCATCGCATCGCGAAACAAGATTAATGCTATCTTTTCCGGTGACTATTAGGTTTCGCGCGACGCGACGCGACATCTAAAGGTGTCTCGTGATCGGAGACGAGACAGGCCGCTAAGCTCCACCCACTTCTGTGGTGCAGTGGCAATAGCTGCTTTTGACGGCTAGTTGTTTTACTGTACTGGTTATTTTTTTCAACGGTACACAGTATTTTTAAATATAATTACCTAAATGGCTTTTGTTATTTTATGATGGGCTGTGCGTTGTAATAGATATCCAATATAAGTACGAATATGTATGAAATATCCGAAATAGGAGGAATACATCTGGCAACTCGATAAATGTTAACCGCCTACTCGATTCCTGTCGCGCGAGGTGTCGCGTTTGCCGTAAACGATGGAAAAGATGGCATAACTTTAGGAGCTATAAATTACACTAACCAAGTCTCAGGGACCATGGCAAACTTGGCTTCAGGTGTGAGCTAAAGATTGGTTGATAACCCAGTTTTCAGCTGTGGGCGCCAGATACCTAAATATAACCGTTTGAAGCACTTATAGACACCA
>NW_020869321.1:491770-496770 GCF_003789085.1 Penaeus vannamei | reverse complement strand
GAATATGTAGACCTACAGGCAGTGATTTGACTGCTATAGAGGTAGGGGAAAATGGACACAGCCATCATATAGAGCACAAGAAACAGGATATGGCAACATAAGTACAGGCCTGCGCAAAAATTATTTGGTCAAATTCTGTCAGCGCAAATGTAGTTGTCCGGTAACTTTTCACACATGCATAGTTCAGTTTTAAATCATCTTTCGCACATAAAATTCTTTTGACCTTTTGGTGCACTTGTTTCATCATCTATCCACAGATCCTTCCATGCAAATGCAGGCAAAATTATGTTTTCCATGCATGAAAAAATGTAACATTTCCCGCGCAAGATAAATACAGGTGCAGCGGCCTCATATTTATCACGAAATGATGAAAATATCAACTGCATATCACAGTTTTAGTAACTGGGGGATACAGGGGGGCTTACCTCCATCTAAGAAATAAAGAAAAGGTAGGATGGTTAGGTATAGGTTTTGGGGTTCACACGTTACGCTGGTTTGGGACTTCGTCTCTGGAGGGTGCGGAGAGTGTGTCACTCTTGGTAACAATTACTGTTGTTTCAGACTTTCTGTCCACAGGTTTTTCTTTCTCCTTCCCTTCCAACTGAGCAATGAAAACAAGTAGTTGTTTTTACCATATTAGCTGACTAGCAACAAGGGTTTACTACTGGGCTAAGGCACCAGAGATGTATGCCAAGACCAAATTTGATATATACCAAGCCAGATTCTGAATACCTGTTTGCCAATATATGCCAGTGATGTTAACGAAGGGAAATGTTTGCTGGCGTGCAGTATTTAAAGAGATCTGTAAAAGATCTCTGGTGGAAAGGGCATTGATTCCAGAGTGTTTGTTTGAGTCTCTTTTGTGACTGGGACCCAAACTATGGCTACACAGGCGGAGATGGCAATCTATAGAACCTGTAAGTTGCATGAAGTCAACCCAATGTATCTGTCATATTTGTATTAGACAGTGAGCCTTAAGTAGTCAATAGTAAATGGAAATTAATTTATGGATTTTTTTGTCAAGACAATATGACTCACAGATGTGATTCAGAATTTCTCATGTAGTTTGCTCTGATGTGCAAACCTTTGATTTCTAAATTAGCAGATTGGTTTTAAGGAAGGAAAGGATGGAGGCAGTTGCAGTCACTGTGCATATGGTATATCATGTGGGTGAGTAAGATCCAGGAAAGGCATATGTTATGCATATATTAGTTTATATTAGGCAGATATCAACTACATTTCAATGTACTCAAAGCATCCTGGACAGTTGAAATTGGATTCATTCTGCTTACATATGTTACATGAAGTTATGAGTATTGTCTGTGAAAGGCATATTCATTACTCATGACTTTACATGGACAAGATATAGGTAGTTATTTAGAAAACAACTTGTGATTATAATATCTAAGCTGTGTCTAGCTAAATGTAAACATACGCTAAAACTATGATGAAAGTCAAGGTAGATGAAGGCTGTCTGTCAATTGATGCATGCCACCCTGATTTATGTATTAGGCCTAATGTAATGTTAAGCATCCATCACAACCCCTGTGCTTGATACTCCGGCAATTGATTATTTAGATTTGCGAAGTCTAGCTTCGTCTGGGCCTTTTCTCACATGTAGCCTGGCCTGTAGCAGCTATTTTTAGCTGACTCGGTGTTTTTTTTTTTTTTTTTTTTTTTTTTTTTTTTTTTCTACTGAATGCTTAGTGTGGAGGCTGCATTGCCAAGAGACACTCCAGTCAACACAGTGCAAGGATAAGGCATAATCTCTTTACCAGCCCAGTGGCTGTGGAGGAGGGTCCCTGTCCTTGAGTACTGTCTGGCTGAGGGGGAGGATCTCTCTCTTTCTCTGTGTGCTCTGGGAGGAGTTATCATGTATTATAATGTGGCAAGATAGATCTTCTTCATTTTTTTTTCATATCAAATATCTAGTGAGGTCTTCAAGCTTTTATCTTACTTGAATGTTACTGTCACTGGAGTGCTAACAGGCATTGAGAATCTAAGGCAGGAGGCTGTTTTGCAATTTTTTTAAATACATCGTGGAGATTTATTGTCCCATGAAGAAGCCCAAAATTGCCAGAGTTTAATCACCTCCTTTGCCTTTGCCATAGCAATTTCAGGCCTTAATGCTACTACAACCAGTATGGCAAGCAAATGAGTAAGAAATATCAAAAATAAGTATTTTACGTCTCATTGTCAGATCTACATTAGGCAGAAATTAGCGTTCATAACTGAGCCTGATTTTTTTTGTGATGTAATACAGTCTAGACTTCGTGGCTAGCCCTAAGCTGTGTACAGGTGGCCAACCAATTGCGAGTCATGGCACATATATATATTATAGGCTATTACATCATGACAGCTATAGCCATACCTGTCCCTGAAGGGGTTAAGCTTTGATTCCATTAGCCAGATACAACCAAGTTCCAGAGTCAGACATAACCCAGTTCCCTCTAGCTATCAAGCCACACTATTTTTGTTACATTACAATGGCAGTTCTCTGGCCTCTGTGCATCTAGTCTACCTTCAGAACATTATTAGTGGTTAGAACTGCATGATGATAATTTCATATTTCTGAGATGATTATAGACTCTAGATAATTACTTACAGTAAAAAAAAAAAAAAAAAAAACTGAGCAAGATCTAGGCAGGCAGCTCCACGTCTGGCTTGGTTAGTTCCCCAGATAATGCTTAGGTGTCGTCACCCCTCTCAGTACCTTTCTCATTGTTGTCCTGGGAGGGCTTAAGAGACAGAGACTTTAGGCTCAATATAGGGGAGCACCCTTTCCTTGGGCCTCAACCCTCGCCTCAAACTAATTTTGCTCGGTCTTTTCTTCTCTCCTCTCCTCTTCCGTATCTTCTTCATCCCCTTCTTCTATCCTAATCCTAAGGTGTGAGAGCTGTGCTGAAAGGATGAAAGGCTAGCTTTGTGTCAATCATGAATTGCCTCCTAGAGCCATGGCCACTGTATTCCCTTGGTTAAGTGCCTAGCCCTTACCCCTTGTGGCGACCCTGAGGGTTAGACTACTTCTTTTCCCCATTTTATTCAGGCTCACCATAGCCAATAATGAAGATTCTTTATCCTTAACAGGGGCATTAATGCTTGCCCCTTCATCAACTAGCCTATCTAAATTTGATTTTGATGGTTTTCCGACTTCTGCCCCTCCTTTGACCATGGCTCTGACCACTGATACTAATACCCCCTCCTCAACACTTACTGACAACTATCTTCATTCCAAAACATCCACCCAGGTTATTACTAAACCTCCAGAAAGCACCTCTTCTTCTCTCCCAACATTCTCCTCTCCATCTGCTGCACAGTCCGTCTACCCCCTCTTACCTTATTACTACTCTTCATCCTTACTGTCCTTGTTATTACCCATCCCCATAGAACTACTTCACTTCATACCACCCCATCTTCCTCTCGCCCTTATCCTTCTACTGACTCTACCTCCGCAAACCTTTTGAGTACTCTTTTTGGCCCAGCCAAGTGGGATCGATTCTTTGTGATTCCCCCCATAGCCCCCTATTCTGAGAATACCCATCTCTCTCAGCAGTGCCTCTAAAAACAAGTAGGAAAGGTTACCTTTCACAGTTGCTCCGATTGTTCATGCCATGTCACAGTTACATCTGAATCCCAAGTTCACTGACCTCACTGGCAAACCCATTCCTGCCGAACCTGACACCTCTCTTAACCCACTAGTGAAAAAAAAATTGCTGGACCTCCCACCAGTGTGATGCTGTATTGGGGTTAGTGCTCCGACTCAGCAGCAGGCTGTGGTCGGTGTGCGGGCAGAGTCTGGGCCAGCCCCGCACGCAGATTTTGTAGCCGCAAGGAAACTTTTATTTTTAGCTTCAAAGTATACCGGTCTTAGTGGGTTAACACTTGTACTGGAACTATTTCTATCCCCCAAATGCTTGTCCTATCTACAACAAGGACTGCTCAGACTGTGAAAATGACCTATGTACCTTCCTTGCTAATTATGATGGTGGCTGTACAGTGTTACACTATTCCTCCCAGAGGCCAGTGTAAGTCCCATGTCAATATTGTCAAGTTAACTTCCGTAGACATGACCTCCCCCATGAAGTTTATATTGGTGGATTATTATACCATGTCTGACCATATCAACCCCTTCCTCGTCCATGTCAGAAATGTTGGCGTTTTTGCCACCCAGCCAAACATTGTTGCTCCACAGCCCGCTGCCCTCTGTGTGCCCAACCTGGTCATGACTATTCAAATTTCCCTGCTCAATCATGTACATGTGCCATAATGTATTCTATAGGAGCTGCCCTGCCTATAAGTGCAGCAGTCCTCAGATTTAAATTAGGCCTCACTCTACATGAGGACAGGCAAGAAGCATGATGACAAGGTTTTTCTCTCTCAACTTATTCCAAAACAGTCCTTTGCTATGTTCTCCCACCATCTTCACAAGATGTTTTTTCTCATATCATCTCTTCCCTTTACCCTAAACCATCCTGTCTAATCACCATTTTTTTTCCAGTCTAAATCCAGATACTCCAATCTCTACCACTTCCCCTATACCTACCCCACCTTCTCACTTTATTTATCTCACCAGGCATCCTAAACGTTTCATTCCACCCTCTCCTGTTACATGCTCTCCTACACCTTCCTCCTCTTATGCTCCTCAGATATCCATCTCCTCTTCTCCTCCTCACAAGAAAACCTTTGTTTCTCAGTCCTCCTCACCCAACTCCCCTCCAGAAACCCTTGAAGGCATCCATAACTTCCTAAATATGACCCGAAGGAACATTCTACGTCCTCATCCACTTTCCATTCCCTCTGTTCCTACTCCTACATTTAAAGTATTTGCAGATATCTATCCTCCTCTTCCTTAAGTTCCCTCCACCCCCTTCTTCCTACACCCTCCCAACATACCTCACCCTTGCTACCCTCTCTACTGCTTCCACTTGAATAATCACAAGAATCCCATTTTATCAGAAGCGTCCTTCTCTAGACCCCTCCCCTACAGACATTCTTCCTGA
>NW_020869321.1:443355-453355 GCF_003789085.1 Penaeus vannamei | reverse complement strand
CTCTCTCTCTCCCTCCCTCTCCATCCCCCCCTCTCCTTCTCCTCCGCTCTTCCTTCCGTCTCCCTCCCTCAGTCTCCATTCCCTCCTCCTCCCTCCTCCCCCCCCCCTCCACCTCCCTCCCCGCCTAACCGCGCCCGTGTCTCCCTCCAGCGCGAGGACCTCCTCCGGAACGTGGACTGCAACGTGGACTGCCAGCACAAGTCGCGCAACCCGGTCTGCGGGACCAACGGCCGGAACTACGACTCGAGGTGCGACCTGGAGCGCGACATCTGCAAGAAGGTCAAGGTGCAGTTCAAGCATGAGGGCGAGTGTTCACGTAAGTTCAGTTTTGTTTGATTATGTTGTTTTTTTTCGTGATTTTATTTTTTTTTTGGCGAGGTATGAATGGAGTAAGACACACACACACACACACACACACACACACACACACACACACACACACACACACACACACACACACACACACACACACACACACACACACACACACACACACACACACACACACACACACACACATGCATTATAAATGTTTTGCTAATTAGTAATTTGTACGTGTGTATGTATAATACTAGTAAAAATGATATATTGATATTAATTATCATAATGATAACGACAAGGATTATATTATTGGTATAAATTAAAATCATAATGACAATAATGATGATGATAAATGATAGTAATATGTTAGTAGTAATAACTGTAATAATGAGATTTGGTCAATAAAACTTCTTCGCCTTTATTCATTGCAAATGACAAATATTTTTTGTATATATACATATTTTTTCTTGGGTCTTTTTCGATTGTTGTTATGATTAAACCTTATTTTTTCGAAGAAAATGCTCTGAAAAGAACTCATTACCATACAATATCGCGCAGATTTAGTCAAAAAGGTGGCAGACGTAATGACGTCATCACTCAGCCAATGAGAATGTGCCATGTGATATCAGCTATAACTAGAGACATAATTATTTGTATGATTTACCCGATGTTGTTATAATGTTATAAACCAAAATTGCCCACTTTTATTTATGATAACGAAGAGTTCCCTACCATGAACAGCCGTAAAATATTCTTGCGAAAGGATAAATTTAATTTTTAGGTTAAAGAAGCCAGTTGGAAGTGGGACTACCTGGCCATACGTACCTTCATTCCACCCATGATCTGTCTGTAACTTTTCCTGTAATAGCGGTGACAAATCGACTTACCAATGGATTAATTGGTGGTAATAATTTTCAGTAGGATGATAATTATAGCGATAATGATAATGATGAGTGTGTGTGTGTGTGTGTATGTGCGTGTGTGTGTGCAGTGCTCCGATATAAATACAGATATAAAGAAAACATATTCAGAAAAAATACCAAATACATAGAAATTTCTGGAAATATTCCAAAGCCTGAATCAAATGAACAGAGACCTGGCGCGGCATCTGAACAAAGTGACCGAAAGACACACAACTGAGCCAAGAATTTCCACGAAACGTCAGCCATCTGTTCAATATTTCACGCAGAACGAGAGCTGAACGAAACAGCTCCCTCCGCCCCCCCCCTCTCCCCTCCTCCCACGCCTCCTGTCCCGGATTCCCCCTAAAATATGCTGCCCATGTCTCCCCTCCCTCCCTCGCTCCTCCTCCCCCTCTTAGTCTTCTTCGTCTTCCTCTTTCTTTTTTCTTCTTCTTCGTCGTCGTCATCGTCTTCCTCCTTCTTTTCTTCTTCTTTTTTTTTTTTCCCTCTTCATCTTCATCTTCTCCTCCTCCCTCCCTCCTTCGCTCCTCCTCCTCCTTCTCCTTCATCTTCTCCTCTCCTCCTCCTCCTCCTCCTCCTCTTCCTCTTCTCCTCCTTCCTCCTCCTCCTCTTCCTCCTTCTCCTCCTCCTCTCCGCCTCCTCTCCTCCTCTTCCTCCTCCTTCTCCTCCTCCCCTCCTCTCCTCCCTCCCCCCCCTCCCCTCCCCTCCTCCCTCCCCTCCCCTCCCCTCCCTCCCCTCCCCTCCCCTCCTCTTCCCCCTCCTCCTCCTCCTCCTCCTCCTCCTCCTCACACCTCATCCCAACATCCGGTTAGCATATGCTCTCCTTATCTCTCTCCCTTTCACCTCCACCACATACATTTCTAATTTACTAACCTCCCTCCCCCTACGCCCCCACAACCCCCTGAAATGCGTTCTCCTCCCCCACCCTCCTTCTCCCTCTCCCCCACCCTCCTTCTCCCTCCTCCCGACCCTCCTTCACCCTCCTCCCCCCTTCTCCCCCGTTCGTTCCCCCTTTGAAAAGTCAGAAACGGAAAGGAGAAGTAGGGAGATTGATTGATTTACGTCACGTGACCGTTATCGTCGTTACTGTTGTGATCGCTTCTGCAGCCAATGCTTATTATTATCTTATTGTTATTATTATTATTATTATTATTAATATTATTACCATGGTAATGATAATGATGATGATACTAATAATGATACTGATAATGATAATGATAACAATGATAATGATAATGATAGTTGTAATAGTAATGATAATGATAACAATAATAATAATGATAAAGATAATGGTGAAAATAATGTTGATGATGATAATAATAATAATAATAATAATAATAATAATGATAATAATATAATAATAATGAATGATGAGAATGATAATAATAATAATAATAATAATAATAATAATAATAATAATAATAATCATAATAATGATAATAATAAATAATGATAATAACAATAAGATAATAATAACAATAAAATAATAATAATAATGAAAATGAAAAAGATGATAATAATAATGATGATGATGATAATGATGATGATTATTGTTATATGGATGATGATGATGACGGTGTGATGATGATAATTTTAATTGTTGTTTTCACTATATCATTATAATAATAACAATAACAATAACAACAACAACAACAATGATGGTAATAAGGAAAATAATAATGATAATGATAATAATGATAAAGATAATGATAGGAATAATAGTGATTATAATAATGATTATGATAATGATAATTATAATGATCATGATAATAATAATGATAATATTAATGACAATAATAATATTAATAGTAATGATAATGATAATGATAATAATAATAAGGATGATGACAATGATGATTGATGATGATGATGATGATAATAATGATAATAATAATAATAATAATAATAATAATAATAATAATAATAATGATAACAATAATGATAATAAAAATGATGATAACAATAATAATGATAATGATAATGATAATGGTAATATTAATAATGACAATTATAACAACAATAATAGTAATGATAATAATAATGATAGAAGATTAATGATTATGATAACAATAATAAGAATAGTATTAGTACTGAAAATAATAATAATGATAATGATAATAATAGGGATGATAATAATAATATTAATAATAGTAATGATAGTAATAACCACAATTGTAACAATTATAGTAATGAAAATAATGATAATAATGATAATGATATTAATGATGATATTCATAATGATAATGATAATAATGATGATATTCATAGTGATAATGATAATAATGATGATGATAGTAATGCTAATAATAATGATAATAATAGTGATAATGATGATAATAATGATAATCATTATTATCATTATTACCATTTTTCAGTTGCTATTGCTACTGTATTATTATTATTATTGTTATTATTATTATTATTATTATTATTATTATTATTATTATTATTATTATTATTATTATTATTATTCATCATCATCATCATCATCATCATCATATCATCATCATCATCATCATCATCATCATCATCATCATCATCATCATCATCACTCTTACTATCATTATTGTTATTATTATCATTATTATTATTATTATTATATTATTATTATTATTATTATTATTTTTATTTTTATTATCACCATTATTGTTACTATACTGAAAAGGATGATTATAATATTATCATATTATAATATTTATAATATGATAAATATTATAATGATTATATTATGATATTGTAAATATATATAATATATAATATTATAATATTATAATATTATAATGATTATTATTATTGTTGTTGTTGTTATTATTATAATTGTTGTTGTTGTTATAATTGTTATTATTATTATTATTATTATTATTATTTTCTTATTATTTTTTATTATTATTATTATTATCATTTTATTATTATTATTATTATCATTATTATTATTTCTATTATTTTTAATATATTTTTATAAGTAGTAGTTTCATCATCATTCTCATTATGATTACAATTATAATTAATGTCATTAATGTTATTAGTGTTGTTGTTATCATTATTGTTATTTTAAATATCTCTATTGCTGATATTGTTATCATTATCAATATATATTTTTTTGTATTTTGAATGCTGTTTTGATGCTGGTATTATTATCATCATCATTATTAAATGATTATTATAACTTTTATCATTATCATTATTATTATTGTTAATGTTACTATTGATATCATTATTATCACACACACGCGCGCGCAATAACATGGTATTGAATTGCGAGTCTTTTAGAATCCTATTGTGAATTTATTATGATCATTATTGTTGATATCAATATTATTGTTATTGTTATCATTGTTGTTTTTGTTATCATTGTTATCATTGTTATCATTGTTATCATTGTGTTTTTGTTATCATTGTTATCCTTTTTCGATAACTTACCATAATTTATTACGCCTTAATCCAGATATGCGGACGAAACAAGTACATTATATTGAATTAGTTAGACCCTCAGTTTAAGCACATTTTCCATATATACGATTATCCGAGGAGGGCGAGGCAAGGAGGAAGATAGGTAGAGAAGGGGAAGAGGAGGAGGGAGAGAAAGGGGGCTTGAAACGAAAAGGGGTGAGAGGGAGATCTAGAGTCAAGAGAGGAAGAAGGCTTAAAGAGAAGTGGGAGATGGGGAAGTGGAAGCGAAGGGGAAACGAAGGAGACTAAACGAGGAAAGGGGGATGTTGAAGAGGAAAGGGAGGGGGAAAGGGGAAGGGGCTTAGAGAGAAAAGGAGATGGGGGAGTGTGGGAAGGGGACAAAGGCGCGAAGGAGGAGGGGGAAGCCAAGAAGGAAGAGAAGGGAAGTGGAAGGAAGCATACGTAGGGTTTAATGTAGGAGGGACGAGTGGCTTCAAGGAAGATTTAGGAGTAAGAGAGGGTGGCAGACCCGGAAAGGGAAAGATAGAGGGAGAGGGAGAAGAAAGGACCAAGAGAGAGAGGAGGCGAGAGGTAGAAGGAGGAGGGTGGAAAGGGAGAGAAGAGGCGAGAGGTAGAAGGAGGAGGGTGGAAAGGGAGAGAGGAGGCGAGAGGTAGAAGGAAGAGGGTGGAAAGGAAGAGAGGAGGCGATAGGTAGAAGGAGGAGGGTGAGAGAGGAGGCGAGAGTAGAAGAGGAGAGGTGGAAAGGGAGAGAGGAGGCGAGAGGTAGAAGGAGGGGTGGAAAGGGAGAGAGGAGGCGAGAGGTAGAAGGAGGAGGGTGGAAAGGGAGAGCGGAGGCGAGAGGTAGAAGGAGGAGGTGGAAAGGGGAGAGGAGACGAGAGGTAGAAGGAGGAGGTTGAAAGGGAGAGAGAGCGAGAGGAAGGAGGGGGTGGAAAGGAAGAGAGGAGGCGAGAGGTAGAAGGAGGAGGTGAAAGGAAGAGGAGGCGAGAGGTAGAAGGAGGAGGAGGGAAAAGGAGAGAGGAGGCGAGAGTAGAAGGAGGAGGGTGGAAAGGGGAGAGAGAGGCGAGAGTAGAAGGAGGAGGGGATGGGAGAGAGGAAGCGAGAGATAGAAGGAGGAGAGCGAAAAGGGAGAGAGGAGGCGAGAGGTAGAAGGAGGAGGGTGGAAAGGGAGAGAGGAGGCGAGAGGTAGAAGGAGGAGGGCGAGGAGAGAGGAGGGAGTAGAAGGAGGAGAAGGAAGAGAGAGGCGAGATGTAGAAGGAGAGGGGAGGAGAGAGGCGAGATATAGAAGGAGGAGGGTGGAAAGGAGAGAGGAGGCGAGATTTAGAAGGAGAGGGTGGAAAGGAGAGAGAGAGGCGAGAGGTAGAAGGAGAGGTGGAATGAGAGAGGAACGAGAGAATAGAAGAGGAGAGCGCAAAAAGGAGAGAGGAGGCGAAAGGTAGAAGGAGGAGGGTGCGAAAGGAGAGAGGAGGTGAGAGGTAGAAGGAGGAGGGTGAATGGAGAGAGGAAAGGCGAAGAGAAAGAAGGAGGAGAGCGAAAGGCGGAGAGAGGGGCGAGAGGTAGAAGGAGGAGTGGAAAGGGAGAGAGGAGCGAGATATAGAAGAGGAGGTGGAAAGGGAGAGAGAGGCGAGAGGTAGAAGGAGGAGTGGAAAGAAGAGAGGCAGGCGAGAATAGAAGGAGGAGGGCGAAAAGGAGAGGAGGAGGCGAGAGGTAGAAGGAGGAGGGTGGAAAGGAAGAGAGGAGGCGAGAGTAGAAAGGAGAGGCGAAAGGGAGAGAGGAGGCGAGTGAGAGGAGAGGTGAGGTGGAGGGAGAGAGGCGAGAGGAGAAAGGAGGGGATGGAGAGAGGAGCGAGAGATAGAAGGAGGAGAGCGAGGGGGAGAAGGGGAGAGGGTGAAAGCGAGGGAGGGAATGGCGCAAGAGATAGAAGGAGGCAGAAGCGAAAAAGGAGAGAGGAGGCGAGAGGTAGAAGGAGGAGGTGGAAAGGGAGAGAGGAAGCGAGAGTAGAAGGAGGAGGTGGAAAGGGAGAGAGGAGGCGAGAAGTAGAAGGAGAGGGTGGAAAGGGAATAGGAGGCGAGAGTAGAAGGAAGAGTGTGGAAAGGAGAGAGGAGGCGAGAGTAGAAGGAGGAGGGTGAAAGGGAGAGAGAGGCGAGAGTAGAAGGAGAGGGTGGAAAGGAGAGAGAGCGAGTAAGAGGAGGTGGAAAGAGGAGGGAGCGAGAGGTAGAAGGAGGAGGGTGGAAAGGAAGAGAGGAGGCGAGAGGTAGAAGGAGGAGGGTGGAAAGGGAGAGAAGAGGCGAGGGTAGAAGGAAAGAGGTGGAAAGGAGAGAGGAGCGAGATTAGAAGGAGGAGGTGGAAAGGGAGAGAGGAGGCGAGAGATAGGAAGAGGAGGAATGGAAGGGAGAGAGAAGCGAGAGGTAGAGAGGAGAAGGGTGAGAGAGGAGGCGAGAGGGAGAGGAGGGATAAGGAGAGAGGAGGCGAGAGGTGAAGGAGCGAGGTGGAAAGGGAGAGAGGAGGCGAGATATAGAAGGAGGAGGGTGGAAAGGAGAGAGAGGCGAGAGGTAGAAGGAGAGGGCGAAAGGAGAGAGGGAGGCGAGATATAGAAGGAGGAGGTGGAAAGGAAGAAGAGGAGCGAGGAGAGAAGGAGGAGCGCAAAAGGAGAGAGGAGCGAGAGGTAGAAGGAGGAGGGTGGAAAGGGAGAGAGGAGGCGAGAGGTAGAAGGAGGAGGGTGAAAAGGAAGAGAGGAGGCGAGAGGTAGAAGGAGGAGGTGGTAAGGAAGAGAGGAGGCGAGAGTAGAAAGAGGAGGGCGAAAGGAGAGAGGAGCGAGAAGAGAGGTGGAAAGGGAGAGAGGAGGCGAGATGTAGAAGGAGGAGGGTGGAAAGGGAGAGAGGAGGCGCGAGAAGAGAAGGAGGAGGGTGGAAAGGAGAGGAGGCAGAGAGGTAGAAGGAGAGGGTGGAAAGGAGAGAGAGCGAGAGGGAAAGGAGAGAGGCGAGAGTAGGAGAGGTGGAAAGGAGAGAGGGTGAAGAGGATGGAGAAGAGCGAGGTGGAGGAGGTGAAAAGGGAGAGAGAGCGAGAGGTAGAAGGAGGGAGGGCTGGAAAGGGAGAGAGGAGGCGAGATGTAGAAGAGGAGGGTGGAAAAGGGAGGAGGCGAGAAAGAAGGAGAGAAGAAGGAAGAGGCGAGAGGTAGGAGGAGGAGGCTGGAATGGGAGAGAGGAGGCGAGAGGTAGAAGGAGGAGGGTGATAATTATGATAATTATTACAATGATAACAGTGACACTGGTGATGATTTTACACAACAACAATAAATGGGAAAATGATATCAAAGATAGTATCATATTGATCGTCAGCATTCTAATAATGGTAATTTAGATATGATTGAAAATTATAGTATTAGTAATAAGGGTAGTAGTAAAAATAATGACAATAGTAAAAGTGATAACATCGATGATGATAGAAGTGATAATAGTAATGCCGCTAATGTTTCCACTACTGCTACTATTTCTATTATTTCTACTTTTTTCTATTATTTCTACTACTATTACTGTATCTGCTATTACTATTTCTACTTCTACTTCTGCTTCTGCTTATATTTCTACTACTAATACTACCATTCCTACTTCAGCAGGAAATACTAGTGCTGACATTAATACCATTAACACTCCTCCTATTTCAACTTCTAGTCCTACTCCTCCTTCTGCTTTTTGTCCTACTAGTGCTTCATCCACCACCGCTATTGTTGCTATTACTTCAATTAATATTAATACTGCTAATGCTACCACAACTGCTACCACCACTACTACAGCCACTACCGTCCCTACCACCACCACCACTGCTTCTACCATTACTACTATTAATACTACCACAACTATTGATAGTTCTACTCCCACTACTACTGCTCCTAATCCCACTAATACTACCTCCACAGCCACGACTATCACTACTATTTTAGCTCCTTCTTTAATTTTCTTCCTCTTGCACCTACTATTACTACTACTACTATTACTATAAATACTACTACTAATACAACTACCATTACTACAAATACTACCACAAGACCTGCACCCCCGGCTCGACCACCAACACTATTACTACAATTTCCAAAACAACAATATAATGATACAGGAAAAAGATACCCCGAGAGGCAGCTGCTATAATTGTACATGTGCTAATAACCATGTACTTGATTTGATTACTTGCCTTGATTACTTGATTTGTACTCTATTTGCGCGAGAGAGAACGATCTACGATTCTCAGAAGAGTCAAAGTGGTTCAGTTGTACTGCTCTATCACACGCAAGTCCCGTGCTCTGGAGGGAGGGTTCAGATGCTGCTCTATTGCTGTGGGCTTTGATTCTTTTGTTTGTCCGTTTATGTCTCTTCTTTTCTTTTCTTTTTAATTCTCTCTCTGCCTCTGTCTCTTTCTTTATTTCTTTCTCTCTTTCTTTCCCTCTCTCTCCCTCTCTCTCTGTTTGTTTTTCTTTCTATCTGTACGTTAGTGATTATGCCTGGTTGTCTCTTATTTAGACTCTCATTCATTAACTCACTTACTCAGTTATTATCTTTTTTTTCTTTCTTATTATCTCTCTATTTCTCTCCTTCTCTCTCTCTCTCTCTCCTCTCTCTCTCTCTCTCTCTCTCTCTCTCTCTCTCTCTCTCTCTCTCTCTCTCTCTCTCTCTCTCTCTCTCTCTCTCTCTCTCTCTCTCTCTCTCTCTCTCTCTCTCTCTCTCTCTCTCTATATATATATATATATATTATATATATATATATATATATATATGTATATATATATGTATATATATATATATATATATATATATATATATATATATATATATATATATATATATATATATATATATATATCCCTCCCTCCGTCTCTCACTCACCACTCACTCTTTCATTCTCCCCTCCCTCAGTCCGTCAGTCAATCATCCATCCATTCAATCGGTCGGTCGGGCATTCATCAATCATTCAGTCAGCTACTCTCTCTCTTTCTCTCTCCCTCCCCCCTTTCTCTCTCTCTCTCTCTCTCCCTCCCCCTTTCGCTCTCTCTCTTTGACTCTTCTCTTTCTCTTCCCCGTCCTCCAACAGTTTCTCCCTCCCCTCTCCCTCCTGCCCCATCCCCTCCCCTTCCCCACGCAGTAGCAATAACAGTAATGACTGAATGATGGCACTGAGGGAGGGAAAGGAGGGAGGGCAAGGCCAGGTGTAGTGCCACCTGTCGCCACGAGTCATAACCGTTCTCTCTTCCTCCCTCCTATACTCCTTCCCTTCTCTCCCCCCTTCTCCTCGCTTCGATCCTCTCCCGAGGCACGTGGGATCCTCCTTGGCTCCCGCCCCTCGTGCAGGAACTCAAA
>NW_020869321.1:423355-430855 GCF_003789085.1 Penaeus vannamei | reverse complement strand
ACAGGAGAGCACCCCGATCGCCCCGACGAGGAGTCCGCTTCAAGGCAAGTGGAACGCGGCGGCGCAGCAAGGTGTACAGGCGTTCGAAACCCTGCTGTCCCTCTCGACGGCGCTCCCCAAGTTCCTTCCGCCCAGATACGGTCCCAGTGCGTCCGTGCGTCGTGTGTGTCGCCCCTCCCTCTTGTCCTCAACACCCATCATCACAAAGCACTTCCTTTTGTTTTTTGTTTTTTTTTGTCTTTTGTTATTTTTTTTTTTTTCAAGAACTCTAATTCACCTGCCATTTTTTTTTGAGAGCACTTGTTTTAAAACGTTTTTTTTTGTTTTTGTTTTTTTGTTTGTTACGCACCACCACTGATACTGCCTCTCTCAGCTGTCTGCCAGTAATGTTGATTTTTTGATATGCGTTTTTTTGTCTCTCCAATACACACCGAGAGACATTTTTTAATGCTGCCAGTCACAGAGACTTGACTAGATCTTTGTTTTAAAAAATATGTTTCGTTCCTCTTCTCTTTCGCTCTGTCTCCTTCTCTTATATATTTCCCTCGCTTTCACTTCCTTTTGTTAACTTCATAGCCTTCATATGTCTGTCTCTGTCTGTGGCTACTGGCTTTCTGTCTGTCTGATCGTCGGGATCTCTGTCGGTCTGTCTGTCTGTCTCTCTGTCTTTGTCTCTGCCTTTCTCTCTCTCTCTCTCTCTCTCTGTCTCTCTCTCTCTCTCTCTCTCTTCTCTCTCTCTCTCTCTCTCTCTCTCTCTCTCTCTCTCTCTCTCTCTCTCTCTCTCTCTCTCCCTCTCCTCTCTCTCTTCTCTCTCTTCCTCTCTCCTCCCTCTCTCCCTCTCTCTCTCTCTCTATCTATCTATTTCTCCCTCCCTCCCTCCTCTCTTCCCCTCTCCTCGCTCTCTAACTTCCTCTCCCTTTCTCCCTCATTCTCTCTCTCTCTAACTCTACATCTCCCTTTCTTTTCTCACTCTCTCTCACCCTCACTCTCCCTCTCTCTCTTCTCTCTCTCTCTCTCTCTCTCTCTCTCTCTCTCTCTCTCTTCCTCTCTCTCTCTCTCTCTCTCTCTCTCTCTCTCTCTCTCTCTCTCTCGCTCCTCTCTCTCTCTCTATCTCTCTATCTCCCTCCTCCCTCCTCTTCTCCTCTCCTCCTCGTCTCTCTCTCCTCCCTCTCCGCACTCTCACCCTCACTCTCTCTCTCTCTCTCTCTCTCTCTTCTCTCTCTCTCTCTCTCTCTCTCTCTCTCTCTCTCTCTCTCTCTCTCTCTCTCTCTCTCTCTCTCTCTCTCTCTCTCTCTCTCTCTCTCTCTCTCTCTCTCTCTCTCTCTCTTCCCTCTCTCTCTCTCTCTCCTTCTCTCTCTCCTCTCTTCTTACTCTCTCTCTCTCTCGCTCTTCTCTCTCTCTCTCTCTCTCTCTCTCTCTCTCTCTCTCTCTTGCTTTCCTTCTCCCTCGTCTCCTCCTATCTCTTCTCCTAGCTCTTGCATGTCTTGCTCCAGTGCGTTGTTGCAGCGAGTGCGGCCAGTGCATTCTGCAACACCACTGCCGCCCCCACCCATCCCTCGCGCCGCCGCTTTACCGTGGGCGGACGTGGGCGCCTTGTCTCCACCCACAAAAGGTCATACTATGGGTGTTTTGAAATAAGAATCAAAGAGACAAGACAAACAGGAAAACAAACAAACTTTATAATTATTTGCTTCGAAGCTACGTCAAAGAGCTATGTAACACCCCCTCACAAGCAGGCAAGGCAAGAAAGCACTAGATATGAAGAGCATGGGCGTCGTCTGGGGTGGAGAATGAAATGAGAATGAAATGAGAATGAAATGAGAATGAGTGTGAATGAGCATGTCTGCAACTTTTCCTCTTTTTTTGCAGTCGTTTTGTCTTCAGGGAAAACTGCGAAGTCTGCTGAGTATTTCTTTATCGTGGCTTTCATTTATTCACCTGTATTATCTATTTCACCTGTATATTTATTTATTTTATGTATATTCATTTTAGTATATTTGTTTATCTGATGATGGTGTCAAGTTATTCGTATCTTTGATATTGCTACAGTTGTTATTTTGTTGCAAAAATATTGATTATCACTTTTACTTTTACTGTTATCGTTATGTTTATTATCGTTATTATCAATCTTATTAACATCACCATCAGCATTATTATTATTATTATTATTATTATTATTATTATTATTATTATTATTATTATTATTATTATTATTATTATTATATTGTTATTATTATTATTATTATTATTATATTATTATTATTGTTATCGTTATTATTATTGGTATTTATTATTTTTGCTGTTGTCATTATTATATTATTATTATTATTGTTATTGTTATTGTTATTGTTATTGTTATTGTTATTGTTATTATTATTTTATTATTATTATTATTATTATTATTAATTATTATTATTATTATTATTATTTATATTATTATTATTATTATTATTATTTATTATTATTATTATTATTATTATTTATTATATATTATTATTATTATTATTATTATTATTATTAATTATTATTATTAATTGTTATCATTATCATTATTATTGTTTTCATTATTAACCTAATTAATAATACTGAGGATATCTTTATTATTATAATGATAGTAATGATAGTGATAATGATAATGACAGTGATATTGATGATGATGATAGTAATGATGATAATGACAATGGTAATAGTAATATGATGATGATGATGATGATGATGATGATGATGATGATGATAATCAGGATAATAATAATGATAATAATAATAAATAATAATATAATTGATAATAATAATAATAATAATAATAATAATAATAATAATAATAATAATAATAATGATAATGATAATAATACTAATACTATACTACTACTACTAACTAATAATAAATAATGATAATAATGATAATAATGATAATAATAATAATAAATAATAATAATGATAATAATAATAATAATAATAATAATAATAATAATAAATATGATGATAATAATGATAATGATAATGATAATACAATGATAATAATAATAATAATAATAATAATAATAATAATAATAATAATAATAATAATAATAATAATAATAATAATAATAATAATAATAATGATGATGATGATGATGATGATATAATAATAATAATGATAATGGTAATAATAATTATAGTGATCATAATAACAGTATTAATAATAATGATAATAATAATAATGATAATAAATAATAATAATATTAATAATAATAATAATAATAATAATAATAATAATAATAATAATATAAATAATAATATATATGATAATAATGATAATAATAATAATAATGATAATAATGATGATAATAATTATGATAATAATAATAAAAACAACAATAACGATGATGATGTCATTGTTATTATTGCTATTCTTCTTATTATCACTGTTATCAGTGGTAGTACTAGTAACAGTAGTTATCACTATGTTGTAGTTATTATTATCATTATTATTATCATTATTACAGTAGTTGTAATAGTGTTACTAGTAATGGCAGTAGTTATCATGATTTTTATTTATCATTATTGTTATTGTTATTATCATCATCATTAGTATAATTGACATTATCATAAATATTATGATTTTAGAGATTATAAATTCCATTGTTTTCATAATTGTTGATATTATTATTATTACCGTTATTCTTATTCTTATCTTCATCATCATCATTTTTAGTAATATCATTATCACTTCGGTATTCCTGATAATCATGATTTTTTTTTGTTATAGTGATGATAATGATGATCGTCATCATTATCATTATTTTTTTAGAGATAATTATCCATACAATGATCATTATGATTATCATCATTATGATTATGGTTACCATTATCATTACATTTTTATTATAGATATCTTAGTTGCGTTCAGAGGATAAAAAGTATTGCTCTGGGAAATACACCCATTCGTGCTGCCTCGTGTGGCGCTGAGGGGCACCAATGCAGGTCAACCACAGCAGGTTCAGAGTCAAAAGCAATAACACACACGCACACACACACACACACACACACACGCACACGCACACGCACACGCACACGCACACGCACACGCACCACGCACACGCACACGCCACGCACGCACACGCACACCACACGCACACCACACACACACACAAACACACAACACACACACACACACACACACACACACACACACACACACACACAACACACACACAACACACACACACACCGCACCCGCACACACGCACACACACACACACACACACACACACACACACACACACACACACACACACACACACACACACACACACACACACACACACACACACACACACACACACACACACACACACACACACAACACACACACACACACACACACACACACACACACACACACACCACACACACACCACACACACACACACCACACACGCACACACGGCAAAGCACTGCCATCGGTGCAGAGTTCATGAATGCCCAGATCACAGATAATCATGCCAGCTTATCGCGCATCAAGTTTATCATAACCCGCTGCGCCCCGGGAATAGAACCTCTGACGCGAACCACATGCACACAATTGATATACCAGACTCGAACACGGTTAGTCTACCGCATATACTCTTTGAATATGCTAATACAGGTCATAAGGGTGTATTTCCCATGATGTAAAACTTCGAGATCGCCCTTTCACGCAGAGCACATCCGGGCACCCAGGGAGGATTCGGAGCATGGCTTGTTGGTTTCGTGTTTTCCTTCTGTATTGTTGTTTTCATTTTTTTACGTGTTTTTCCTTCTGTATTGTTTTGATTTTTTTTGCATGATTTTGTTGCTGTGGGAATCGAAGCAACAGGATTTTTTAAAAGTTCGTTTTCCATGTTTAAAAGTGTGTTTGGTGTGTAACGTTTCCTTTTTTATTTATTTTTTTTTTTAATTTCTCGTAGCATCTTCGGCAAAGACTGCGAGATAACAGGTAACGTTATTTTGCTTTGATAATGTTTTTAATGTGTTTTCTACCGTGTCATTACTATTATGTTATAATTGGCCTTTTTTTTTTTTTTTTTTTTTTTTTACTTTATAGTTCATCCTCATTTTTAGTTGATAATAATTTGATTTCAATTCTGTCTCTTTTTGTATATTTTTTTCTGTTCTCTTATTCTTTTTCAAAGTGAATCCAAATCGAATCGTGGTATAATGCAGAGCGTAACATAACTGAAAAGAAAAGAAGAAAAGAAAAGAAAAAAAAAAGGAAAAAAACACATTGTCCAGGAGCGTGATTGGAGCAAAATCACAGATTTCGAAAAAGGACCCGAACGTTTCATTGGCGGAAGACAAAGCCGTGGGTGGGGCATAAGGGTATCACTTAGCCTTCTCATTGGCTGACGCATGCAAGGTGGGCGTGGCTAACGAAATTGTTCCAGATAATGCCTTTTATTTAGGTTCCTGCACAGGCGGCCGGCTGCAACCAGGAACCGAGTCAGGGTCAATAAGCAATTGATATTTTTCCCAAACAAAGGGCGGAGGAAACATTAATCTTCAGACATTATCTTGTAACTAAGGAGGTCTTTCTCAGGACAAGACAAAGGAAGGAGGTGGGAAGGGGAAGAGACGGAATGGATTGAAGGAGGAAGAGGAGGAGGAGGAGATAGAAGATGAGGAGAGATGTGAAAACCTTTGGGGAAAGATGGAGAAGAGGTGACATAAAGCGGGAGAGAAATCATGAGAAAGATGAGGATATGTAAGAACAGAATAGGTAACATAGGAAAGAAAATGTGTGTGGGGGGGGGGGGAGAACGGAGAAAGAAAGCATGAAAGCAAACAGAGAGATTAGTATCGCTTTCGGGGAGCAAGTAATTAGCCAACATTTTCGGAAACGGGAGAGAAAACGAGATGGGAATGATAAAACACGAAATGAAAGAGTGAGAACAAGGAAAATGATAAAAGCTTGGAAATAAAAGAGAATGATTGCAAAAGGAAAATCATATGAGATAAACAGTGAAAATAGAGAAAAATAATTAAGTGAAAGATCAAATTAATTAAGTGAACATAGATGAAATTAACTAAGTGAACATAGATGAAAATAACTGTGAACAAATCAGAATAACTAAGTGAACACAGATAAAAATAACCGAGTGAACATAGATAAGAATAACTAAGTGAACATAGATAAAAAAAATACCAAATGAAAATGAATAAACAAGATAGCAGTGACAACAAATGATGATGAGAAGACGAGAAACAAAACAAGAGAACGAGAAACGCGAGAGCGAGGTCTCAAGCACGAGGTCGCAGCGCAGGTAGGAGACCCGCCCGACGCCTCCTTCCCGCGCAGTCTCCCTCGGGCGTCGGCGGGCGGCTGTCGCACCTTGCCCGGCTCGCGTCTACGTGTCGCGGCGCACGGGGGGTGTAACCATGGCGACGGAAGGGGTCATGGCGTGTGATACCTGGGACTCAGGGCCGCGGGAGGCTTCCATGATTCATGATTCTCTCGGCGGCGGCGCATGATAACGAGCCATGCAAGTGTAATGGTCTCGCCTAAACATGGCCGGGCCGCTGACTCACACCCGGCCGGACGCATTGCAATAACATGGGTACACACGCACACGCACGCAGTTTTACATAAGCCGACTGTCTACGCCATACACGTGCGTGCAGACTCACTCGCATTCATTCACACATACGCACGCACTCTCTTTCTCTCTTTTGGCCTCTCGCTTTCTCCCTCTCTCTCTCTCTCTCTCTCTCTCTCTCTCTCTCTCTCTCTCTCTCTCTCCCTCCTCTCTCCTCTCTTCTCTCTCATCTCTCTCTCCTCTCATCTTCTCCTCTCTCCTCTGTCTCTCTCTCTCTTCTCCTCTCTCATCATCTCTCTTCCTGCTCCTCTCCCACCCCTTCCCCTCTCCTCTCTCTCTCTTCTCTCTCTCTCCTCGTCCCTCTTCTCTCGTCTCGTCTCTCTCATCCTCTCTCTCCGTCTCTGATCTCATCTCTTCCTCTCTCCATCCCCTCGATTACGAGTTGGCCTTTTTTTTCTCTCCACTCCTCTATTCTCTCCTCACTTTCACCCCCTGACTCTCTTGAATCGTATGGAACTTCGTATGCGTGTTGAGGGTCCCCCGTCCTCCTCACTCGGGGCATTCATTCAACCACATACGCACGCAAGATTACAATTTCTCGTTGTTTTCATCGCATGCCTTTTTGGCTATCTCGGCGTTTCTTTTTCCTCCCCCTCTTCGTCTCACTTTCTACTGAAAAAAGACAAAGTTCATCATTCTCATTTCTCTCCGCCTTTCTTCTCTCGACTCTCTCTCTCACAGTTTCTTCTTCCTCTCTGTTCTCTTCTCAATCTCACTGCTCTCGAATCTCTCTCCTTTCTTCTCTCTCTTCTCTCTCTCTTCAGCTCTCCAGTCCGCCTCTCTCTCTTCTTTCTCCTCATCGGCTCTCAGGCTCCTCCAGCTCCCCTGAGTCGCTTTTTTCTTCTGAACGCAACATGTATGTCCCTTCTAAATCAGAATTATAATC
>NW_020869321.1:412760-423255 GCF_003789085.1 Penaeus vannamei | reverse complement strand
CGCATACATTGAGTCGTTGGTTCATCACTGAAAATGAAAATTATGCATAAATCTTCAATGACATAACATATCCTTTCTTCCCTTTTTCTCCTCTCTCCCTCTCCCACTCTTTCTCCTCTCCCCACACTCTTTTCTCCTCTCCTCCTTCCCACTCTTTCTCTTCTCGCCACCACTCTTCTCCTCTCTCCCTTTCCCACTCTTTCTCCTCTCTCCCTTTTCTCACTCTTTCTCCCCCCCCCACTCTTTCTCCTCTCTCCTCTCCCATCTTTCTCCCCCCCCACACAACACTCTTTCTCCTGCTCTCCCTCTCCCACTCTTTCTCCCCCGCCCACTCTTTCTCCTCTCTTCCCTCTCCCACTTTTTCTCCCCCCCGCCCCCCAAACTCTCTCGCTCTCCTTTTCCCCCCCCTCTCCCCCCCCCACTTTCTTCTCTCCCCTTCCCCCCTCTTCCCCCCCCCAGACATTTTCTCCTCTCTTCTCCTCCTCTTCTTTCTGCCTCCCTCACATCGTCCCATGCCACCCTCTCTCCTCCTTTCGCCCAGTCCTCCTCTCCCAACCCTCTAATATTTCGCCTTCTCTCTAGCTCTTTCCGCTCCCTTACCCCGTTCCATTTCCTCCCTTCCCGACCTCATCCCCTTTTCGTGTCACTCCCTCCTTTCGTCACTCTTCCTACTTCCTCTTTTCCCCTTCCCCATCCCTTTCCACTTCTTTTCCTCTCTCCTCCCATGCTTTTTTTCTCTCCGACATTTCTCCTTTTTCCTTTTCCCTTGCCCCACCCTCTCTCCTTCTATTTCCCCTTCTCCATTTTCCAGTTCCTTTCCCCTTCTCCCACCCCTTTTCCCTCTCTCCCACTACCCCGTTCCCCCCTCCCGCCTCACCCACCAAATCCACCCCCCCTGCTCTCCCCATCCCCTCCCCCAATCCCTCTGTGTATTTCCCCGCACCAACAAAAAATAAACATTTGACCTGCGCGCACCGCCTTTGCCCCCCCCAAAAAAAAAAAAAGAAAGAGAAAAAAATCTGAAGGGGAAAGCGAGCCGGTAAAATCTGCGTCTGGAGGCCGTCGGAAAAACCTCTTTGTCTGCCGGGGTTGGTCCTTTACCGGAGGGAAGTCGCGAACCTCGAGTCTCCAGGGAATGAGGTTGGTGAGGGAGAAGGAGAAGAAGTGGAAAAGGGGGAGAGAAGAAGAAGATGATGGAGGAGGAGGAAGAAGAGGGGGAGGACAGAGAGGGAGAGGGAGAGGGAGAGGGAAATGAAGAGGAAAGGGGAAGAGGAAAAGGAAAAGGAAATAGGAAGGAGAATATGAATAATGATAATAGGAGGAGGAGGAGGAGGAGGAGGAGGAGGAGGAGAAGAAGAAGAAGAAGAAGAAGAAGAAGAAGAAGAAGAAGAAGAAGAAGAAGAAGAAGAAGAAGAAGATTAAGGAGGCGGAGGAGGAGGAGGAGAATAAAAAGAAGAAGAAGAAGAAGAAGAGAAGAAGAAAGAAGAAGAAGAAGAATGAAGAAGAAGAAGAAGAAGAAGAAGAAGAAGAAGAAGGAAAATAATAAAAAGAAGAAGAAGGAGAGGAAAAGAAAAAAGGTAGGAATAAATGGAGGAACAGGAGGAAGAGGAAAATAAAGGGAAAGAAAAAGAGAAAGAATTACGAGGAGGAGGAGAAAAAATAGAAGAAAAAGAAGAAGATGAAGGAGAAGTAGAAGAAGAAGGAGATGAAGGAGAAGTAGAAGAAGAAGAAGGAGGAAAAGTAGGAGGAGGAACACGGGGAGGAAGAGGAAAAGAAGAGGAAGAGGAAGAGAAAAAGAAAGAAGAAGGGGGAGAGGAGGAGAAGAGAGGAAGACGAAGAAAAAAACGAGAGAAGAGAAGGAAAAAAACGAATGAAAAGAAGTAAGAAGAAAAAGCAAGGAGGAACTTCTCCTTTAACTTTATTTTACAAGATAGAAAAAACAAACTTTTCGTCTATCCCCTTCGTCTTCTCGATATGCCATTATTTGAATTTATTACACGGCTTTTCTTTGCGTTTGTGTTTGTGTGTTTTTGTTATAATGGATGCCGACTTCTCAGCGCAGACCCCGGTGGCCCGAACCAACACGTGTTTCTGTGTTTGTAAACAGTGCGGGAAGAAGAGAGGGAGAGAGAGAGGGAGGAGAAGGATTGGAGAAGGTACAGAAGGAAGGAAGAAGGAGAGGGAGAGGGAGGAGAAGGATTGGAGAAGGTACTGAAGGAAGGAAGAAGGAGAGGGAGAGGGAGGAGAAGGATTGGAGAAGGTACAGAAGGAAGGAAGAAGGAGAGGGAGAGAGAGAGGGAGGAGAAGGATTGGAGAAGGAAGGAAGAAGGAGAGGGAGAGGGAGAGTGAAAGAGAAAGGGAGAAGGAGAAGGGGAGGGAGAGGGAGATGGGCGAAGGAAGAAAGAGGGAGAGGCAGAAGTAGAAGACGAAGAAGAATAAGATGAAGGAGAAAACAGAAAGAAAAAGAAGAAAAAGAGAGGGAGTATAGGAAGAGGAAAAACGGAAAAAGAGAAAAAGCAACGGTAACGGGCGAAATTGCTTGAAAAATAGTAAACGATGAATGGAAAAGGGAAGGAAGGAGAGAGTGTGAGCACATGAAAAAGAAAAGAGAGAGAGGAACAAACAAAGAAACATAAAATGAGAAACAAGATTAGATTAGAAAAAAATATTAGAAAAGAAGAAAGAGAGGAAGAAAAGTGAGGAAAAAACACAAATAAAAAAAGAAAGAAAGAGAAGAAGAAGAAGAAGAAGAAAAGAATACCAGGTCAAAACAGGAGAGGAAGGACAGGAGGTCATCCAGCCGCCCGGGGTCACGTGGCCACCGCGGTCTGGAGAGACTGATGACGTCACAAGAGCCGGAGAGGTCACGGGGCCCTTCGGTGTTACAGAGGGGGGGGGGGGGGGCGTGTGTTACCAAGGGAAACCAGACGTAAACAGCATCACGTAACAAGCTCGGTAAACAAAGCATCCTATTGGTCTTTGTCTTACCTCTAACTCCCTCTCATTCCCCCTCTACTTCCTCTTTCTTTATCTCCCTTATTCCTTTACTTTCCTTACCTTTTTTTCCCTTTATTTTCTTTATTTTTTCTCGCTTTACTTCCTCCTCCTTTTTTTCTCTCACTCCCTCTCATCTTCCTTTACTTCCTCCCTCCGTTTTTTTTTCTCTTTCTTCTCCCTTTACTTCCTTCTCTCTTTTTCTTTACTTCTCTAACTCCCTCGTCATCTCCCTTTCATTTTCCTCGCCCTATTTCCCTTTCAGCCCGGCCCTGAGTCTCTCTTTGTCTCCATTTTCTTCTCTATTCTCTGCTATCCTCATTCTTTTCTCCGCTTTCTATATATCCTACAACCTCTACATTATCAATTTCCCTCTTGCATCTCCTTCGTGTTTTTTTTCTCTCTTCCTTCTCTTTCCTTCTTCTTCGTCTTTCTCATTTCCTTTGTCTCTCCTTCCTCTTTCCTCTGAATCCCCCATTATCTTATTTTTTTCCCTCCCGTCTCTCTCTTTTCATCATCTCCTTATCTATTCTCCTTCTCCTACTTTCTCTTCCTTTCCCCTTCTCCCTCTACCTCCCCCACTTTCTTTCCTAACTTCTCCCTCTTTTTTCTCTACTCCTATCTCCTTTCTCCTTTTTCGTATCCTGCTTTCTCACATCTCTCTTCCTCCTCTTACTTCTCCTTCTCCCCTCTTTCTTGTCCCCATCTTTCTCCCATTTTCCTCCTCCTCCTCTACCTCCCCCTTTCTTCTCGTTTAATTTGTCCCTCTCCTTTGTCTCCCTCTTTCTCTTCCTTCCCCTTTTCCCTCCTCTTTCCCCCCTTTCTTTTATCGCCCTCTTTCTTTTCTCCCTTTTCGCTCCTTTTCCTACCCTTTCTTTTGTCTCCCTCTTTCTCTTCCTTCTATTTTCCCTCCTCCTTCTAACTCCCCCTTTCTCCCCTCTCCTTTATCTCCCAACTCCTCTACCTCCCCTTTTCTTCCTCCTCCTTCTCCCTACCCCTTTCTCCCTCTTCCCTCCTTTCCCCCACTCCCCCCCCCTACCCCGACTCATCAAGCCGCTACCATGGCATTATAAACAAGGCAATTTTCTTCATCCTTTGATTAACAAGGAAGAAAACACGACACGAAGGAAGAACGACCGAAAAGCGGCTTTAAAAGATAGACATTTGCTTCGGAAGAGGACGAAGGAAAAGACGAAGGAGAGAAGAAGGAGAAGAGATGGAGTAAGAGGAAGGAAGAAGGTGGAGAAAAAGAGAAAGGGGGGAAGAATGAAGAGGAGGAGGAACAGGAGAAATGAGAATAATAATAAATGAAAACAAGAAGTACGTGAATAGAAATACGAAAGAATGATGGGGAGGATGAGAAGAAGGAGCCAAAGAAATGAAGAAAGAGGAAAACAGAAGAGGAAGGCAAAAAAGAAGAAAAAAAAAATACACACAAAAACAAGAAGGGAGCAGAAAGAGGTTCAAAATAGAGGTTAAAAAAGGAAAAGAAAGAGAAAAAAAAAAAACGAGGGTGCGCTTTTTCACGGCACGGGACAAAGGGGTCGCAGATGTAAACAAATGTGGGACGAGAAAACACATGCGAGAAAAAGTGACGCTTTGCTTGTGCTTGTTATGCGAAGGGAAGGGGTGGGGTGGGTGGGTAGGGGTGTCAGTCACAACGTATACAGGATTATTGGTACCGATGGGGGCACAGGGAGAGGAGAGGGAGAGGGAGAGGGGAGGGAGAGGGAGAGGAGAGGAGAGGGAGAGGAGAGGGAGAGGGAGAGGAGAGGGAGAGGAGAGAGAGGAGGGGAGAGAGAGAGAGAGAGAGAGAGAGAGAGAGAGAGAGAGAGAGAGAGAGAGAGAGAGAGAGAGAGAGAGAGAGAGAGAGAGAGAGAGAGGAGAGAGAGAGAGAGAGAAGACACAAAATATAACTCCACTTTTTTGTCTCTCCTTTTTTCTTCCTTCCTCATTCACTTCCTTCTCTTTCCCCTCTTCTCCTGTTCTCCTCCCCCTCGCCTCCTGACCCCTGGGGAGTCAGCAGGCACGCAAGCAGACATGACGCTTACGACCCGAGGTGTCCGCCGGTCGTGTTGTGCGAATTAACTCGCTCGAGAATGGAAGCGAAGCAGTTTGTTTATCTCGTATTGTTCGGATCTTTTGATGCGTTCGGATGCGCGGTTTGTTTATCTCGTATTGTCCTTTGGCCTTTGGTGCGTTGGGATGCAATGTGCACGTTGCAAGATCTGAGTTGTGTATAATTCATTCATGGAGTAACGATAGTCAATTATTCGACCACCGAATGTGTAATGTTAGTACCCTTCATTCATTAATTATTCAGTTTGTTGCTCGTGTTTTTTTTTTTTTTTTATCTTCGTCCAAGATTACAACAGTAAACGTTCTAAGTTTGTTCTTCCACCAAAAGTGTTTTAAATTACCGTTCTTAGTCAGAAAGGCCGATAAATCATCTGAATACCATGCATTTAGCAGTGAAAACGCCCGTCTTTTAAGCACTGTAGTTACGGAGAAATCAATTAGATCTAATCGCTAGTTATCATTGTATATACAGATGGGTCATGGGAGCGCTGCCGGCCCTGGTCTGTGGAGCTGAATGTATTTACGGTTTGCAAATGTGAATGACATTTTGGGGTGTAACAAGCGTGCTGGCGCTGCACATTTCAACACATTATTTCTCCTCATTAAAGTCACGTGACAACTGGAGTAAATCGGGGAATTTGAATATTCATATTGTTTTTTTTCCAGTTTATTCACTTATTTTCTTCTTTGCGAAATGCTACAGTAAAACTGTGACAAAAGTGCTTCGAATGGAGTAATGCTCCTTTTTAGTGAACTGGCAACTCCTATGCGCGTGACTGACGAAAACCAGCTGATTGTGAGTAACCCCGATAGAGCGTCCCCTGACGGTCGTCGGTCCTAGAGCTGCGCTGACGAGGATGGAGGAGGGAGGGTGAGAGCGGGAGAATGAGGAGAAGAGATAAGAAGTGAGAATGAGGGAGAGAAAGAGATAAGAAGTGAGAATGAGAGAGAGAGAGAGAGAGAGAGAGAGAGAGAGAGAGAGAGAGAGAGAGAGAGAGAGAGAGAGAGAGAGAGAGAGAGAGAGAGAGAAGAGACAGAGAGACAGAGAGACAGAGAGAGAGAGAGAGACAGAGAGAGAGAGAGAGAGAGAGACAGACAGACAGACAGAGAAGGGTGGCGATAGGCTGAAGATACAAGAGGAAGGGAGAAGTAAACAAAGAATGAGCGAAAAAAATGACAGGCTAAATGCGAGGGAGGAGGGAGAGACAGGTTTAAATGAAGGAGAGTGAGAGGAGGGTGAGAGCGAGGGCCGGCTGCCACCGAAACTCCCTTTCCTAGAGCCTAATGCTAAAAGCAGCGGAGGCGGAAGACATTTCCACAACCTTACATGCCATAGAAACGATCACTTCAGGAGCGATTCCGACGGAGAGAAAATCGCCTTGGCACAGTGTCTCCGGAACAAGTGGAGAAAGAAGGGAAGGGAAGGGAGGGGGTGGGGGGGGGGTGGGGAGGGTCGAGGGTCTAGGAAGGAGGGTGAAGAGGTCCAGGAGGGAGGGAGAAGGGGTCCAGGAGGGAGGGCGAGGGGGCCGATCCTAGATGGGGGAGGAGAGCGGCTGACAACTTGACCGACCGGCCAGGATCCCAGCGCGGTGTCAGTGTTGGCAACAAGTTCATAAAGCTGATCCTTGGTAAGCCTGAGAGACGAACGCAGTCGGGCGCAGACAGGCGAACGCACAGACACTCAAGCGCGCGTATAATCAAAAGATTTCGGCAGAATGCGCGCGTAAGTGGATGATGTGCCCCACTATGCTTACCTAAGTGGCTGGACCTACTGATGCGCCTCGTCTATTATTTCTCTTGATAACACAATTTGCCAAACCCTTTCGATTAAGTTAAAGCCTATAGTTCTGTTACTGGTACAAAAGAGAACTTTTTGAAAAGAGCGAAAACAGACCGTTATGACGTCATAAAGGGGGACAAGAACCCGGCAGTTAGGTTCGGAAAAGCAAAATGAAAAAAGAAAAAGATCAAAACGAATCTTAAGAAGGGTAACAGAAAAAATAAACAAACAAACTTACCAGTGACTTTGAAACAAGAATGCCATAACCTCCAGGGGGTCAAAAAACAACAATACATATCAATACAACGTCTGTGAAAAGGACGGCACGAAAGCCTACCGCTGCAGCCCCGCGAGCGCGCCGAGAGAGCCGACAGGTGTGAAATTGCCGCCAAAATCCTTGTGAAGGCCGCAGCGCTCAGCATTGCCAATGTGCAGCGCCTGTCCCCGCCACACGCTCGGCCGGGCCAGGCGAGCGAAAGCCTTTTGGTTTCCTTTTTGTCTCTGGCGAACCATCGACTGTGAGCCATAGAAAACGCCAGACATGTCTATTTACACTGTGCGAATCGTTTTAGAGAGAGATCTGTGTTACAAAGGCCTCAGAGACGAGGCGTTCTTGGTGGTCATCTCTCCCTTGGCACTGGTGACGCCGGAGACAAAAGGGCCTCTGTGCGGTCAGTTGCTCTTTGTTTGTGCGCCGCAAACCGTTCTTCTCCCTCGCCTTCTTTTTCTGCGTTCACTCTGTAGATAGATGGATGGATCGACAGGCTAATAGATAGATGGATAGATAAACAGTTAGATAAGTAGATAGACAGATAAACAGAGAGAGACAAACAGATAGATAAGTGGAGACAGATTGATAGGATATGGATGTAGATAGATATGAATAGTTCAGATATATAGTTATATAGTAGATTACTTTGAGTAAAGGTATTTGACAGACATAGATGTATGGATATGAATTTTGCAAGTAAATCGGGTGAAGTGATGAAAGACGTGAGACAAAATGGCTAGAGAAATGATGGAGGGAATAGGACATTGAACTAAAAGAGGGAAATGATGTTACTAAAAACTGTGTGTATGCGTGTGTGTGTGTGTGTGTGTGTGTGTGTGTGTGTGTGTGTGTGTGTGTGTGTGTGTGTGTGTGTGTGTGTGTGTGTGTGTGTGTGTGTGTGTGTGTGTGTGTGTGTGTGTGTGTGTGTGTGTGTGTGTGTGTGTGTGTGTGTGTGTGTGTGTGTGTGTGTGTGTGTGCGTGCGTGTGTGTGTGTTTAAGGAGATACGGCAACCCACCTCTCGAGGGCGAACGATGGAAACCTGACCCAGCCATCCTTCGGGGTAACAATTCGACATGGCTGTATTTTTAGCTTCTCCTGAATCTGCCCTTATTCGGCAGGAGAGGAAACAGGGATACAAGGGAGAGGGAGGGAATGGTGAAAGCGAGAGTGTGACTGAAGAAGGAAAGGAGAGAGAGAGAGAGAGAGAGAGAGAGAATGAGTGTGTATGAGAGAGCTAGGGAGAGGGATATGTATGTATATATATGTGTATATACATATATTATATATATATATATATATATATATATATATATATATATATATATATACAATATATAAATATGTATGTATATACGTAAATATATATGTGTATATATATATATATAATATATATTATATATAATATATATATATATATATATATATAAGAGAGAGAGAGAGAGAGAGAGAGAGGAGAGAGAGAGAGAGAGAGGGAGAGAGGGAGAGAGGGAGAGAGGGAGAGAGGGAGAGAGAGAGAGAGAGAGAGAGAGAGAGAGAGAGAGAGAGAGAGAGAGAGAGAGAGAGAGAGAGAGAGAGAGAGAGAGAGAGAGAGAGAGAGATGGAAAAGGGATTATATGAAAAGAATGAAGAGGTGGATAAAAGAAAGAAGAAAAGATAGACAGACACAGAGACAGACAGACAGACAGAGAATGAGAGGGTAAGTGAATGAGTGTGAGGAGGGTGGTATATGAAAAGAGGGAGAAGAAAAATAAAGAGCGAGAGTAATAGGGTTTGCGGCAGTGTGTGAAATGTGGCAAATATAAACCGTAGAGTCAATCCAAGTACTATGGATAGAAAAAAAATGCAAACTACGTACTTTCAATATAGGATCGCATTTTTTCTTTATTCAATGTTAATGTTGAGTGCATTTAATTTTTCAAAGCTATTTTGTGGTAAGATTTTCCTCGTTCTCATTCGGTCCCCCCATTTCCGCCCGAATCGGTGACATCAACGCGTCCACACGAAGGCCCCATCTTGCCACGGGCGATTCTGAGGTCCGGATTTAGGACTGACATCAGAGAACCGAAGGAGGAGAAGAAGGGGGAAATCCGGAGGGCTAGAGAAAAAAATACACCTTTTTGTATGCGTCACAGGGAAAGCTGTTGTATTACCCATATACCTATTATTATATGATTACGAGGCGCTTCTCCCCTCTTTTCCCCTCATAAAAAAGCCGGTAGTTTGATTACCTCGACGCCCTCATTACCGACATGAGTCAGGCAATAGACAACACAGACGCTCGGTTTTCCCCTTGAAACAGCTACACGTCAGGGCATCTTTCAGACGTACCCTGAGGAATTTTATGAGGAAGATATTTCCTACGGCTTATCTAAGATACTGGGTAGGGGTTAGGGGGTAGGGAGTGAGGGGTTCTAGGGTAGGGGGTATGTGGTATGGGGTAGGGAGTTGGAGGGTAGGGGGTTGGAGGTTAGGGGAAGGAGGGTGAGAGAGGTGGGAGAGAGAGAGAGAGAGAGTGTTGTGAACCTCCTATGATTTTTTTCTTCCCTTCATATAAACAACTCCATTTATGTGAGCCTGTCAGCAACGTGAATAAACCATGCGGCCGGCGGAACCTCCCTCACAAAGGGTCAAGGGAGGGAGAGAAAGGGGGTCTAGGGGGAGGAGGAGAGGGGAAGGGGAAGGGGGGAAAGAGGATTCAAGGGTCTCGTATGGGGGTGGGGAAGCAAGTGGAAGGGAGAAGGGGGGAGGAGGGAGGTAAGTGGAGGGGAGAAGGGGGGGGGGAGGATTCAAGGGGTGACGACTCCCACTCAAAGGGCCGAAAAAAATGGGGGTGGGGGCAAGGGGAAAGGGGACGTAGGGGGGGGTTATAAGGATCCGTGGAAGGCAAAGTTCGAGCCGCCTAGGTTCACCATAGGGGAGGAAAGGGGGGGGGGGGCGAAGGGGGTAATAACGTGTTAATCCTACTCGTGTTCAGTGAGAGTCTGAATCTGACGATGATGTTAATAATCCCGGCGATAAAGGTGATTGCAGTGGCAGTAGTACTAAATCCAGTGATGATGTCAATAATGAATGATAATGATCATGATAATAACAATGATAACGAGTAATGGTGATAATGATAATGATAATAATGATCATAATGATAATGATAGTAGTATCAACAGTAATGGTGATAATGATAATGAAAATGACAAAGATGATAATGTTAATGACGATTTTGAGAGTAGTAATGATACTACAATAGCGATAGTAATACTAATGCTACTTATGGCAATGATAGTGATGATAATAATAATTATAATAATAGTAATAATGATGATTTTAGTGTTAATGATAATGGTGATGATAGTAGTAACGATGATAATAATGA
>NW_020869321.1:402760-407760 GCF_003789085.1 Penaeus vannamei | reverse complement strand
TCCCCCCACGCCTCCCTGCCGCCCCCAAGCTAGTTCAATGTCTGGCAGCACACCTTCCGAGGTGCACTGAGCTTGACACCGTAACCCTGCTTGTGGATTTCCTCACACTAACTGCCAAGTCTTGTTGATGTTTCCAGATCCCTCCGCTGAAGGTAGGTCTATCATACAAGACTCTTTACACCAAAGTCTTCAAGACACTGAGGCATGATATATAAAACTGATTCTCTAAACTCCCTCTTGTACGTTTTACAATAAACAAATGGAAACGTAAAGCTGTATTCATCATTTGAATAAGTATACTTCTATGTTTTAACGTGCCATTAAAGATTTAAAAAAGCCTCTTCTGCCTAATTGAGCTCTTAATCAGATAATCAGTGACTTGGACATAACTTCAAGCTCCAAGAATCCAGCTTAATAACAAAATCATGCCATGGTTTAGCGTGTAAGTGTAGTTCACGAAATTTTGAGATTACCGAATAATCCTCACAGCATCTTAGCATCATAGATAAAATGTCACTGAGGGTTTTCGACTGCATTTAAATCGAATTAAAACTTTCGTTCATCATTTGATAATTTGATAGTGTTGTAAAAATGCACTTAATGCCAGTTAATCTTGAAGAAAGACTCCAGTAAAAGATATATGTACATAGTAATATTCTTAATTCAAGACTTGTAAACAAAATTTAAAATCAGTGGATATTACGTAGCTGTTAAGAAAGTTCTATCCTATAAATCCCTCCTTTTAACCGTACTCTGATCCTTCATCCTCATTCCCATCCTTCCCTATTCCTTTTCCTCACATTTTCTGTTGATTCGTCTATTTAGTTATATATCCTTACCCCCATTTCTTGATTCTGTTAATCTGTTTATTATCATATCATTCCATCTCCCCTTTCTTTCTCGCTCCCATCCTCCCTTTCTCGTTTTCTCAATCTATACATACATGTTTCTCTCTCCCCTGAACATTCTCTCTCTCTCACTCTCTCTTTTTCATTCTCTCCATATATCCTCTCTCATCGGCATCTCTTTCTGTCTCTCGCAGCTCTTTTTCTTTCCCCTTAATATCGTCCTTCCTAATCGCTCCCTTTTCCTTTCCTCTCATCATATCCCGTTTCTCTTTACCTCTGTTTTTGCCATTTCTCTTGCTTAATATCAGCCTCCCTTTATTCCTCTCGTCTCCCCCTTCTCCCTTCATCTTTCTCCCTTTCTCCCACCCATTCCGTACTCCCTCCCCCCTTCTCCTTCACCTCCTCCCTCCCTCTTCACCTGCGCCTTTTCCCTTCCCTCTCCCTCCTCTCTACCTACCCCCTCCCCCTCCCCCGCAACCTCTAGCGCAAATTGTTCTCCGAGTTCTTCCCTCACATACTCACCCCCTGTTCCCCCTCACCCCCTCTAGAGCGATGTTCTGGCAAGAAGAAGAAATCGTTCCTGAAAAACCTGACCAATCTCCTGGTGAAAGACTACAGGAGGGAGAGGAATCCCCGTCGGCGTAAGTACATGGGACGCGGCCAGTCTTATTCGTGTTTGGATATTTGATACGCACGTGCGCATGTATATATGTATATATGTATATATATATATATATATATATATATATATATATATATATATATATATATATATATATATACGTGCAAGTATATGCATATATATATATGCTGACACAAACATAATCACACACACACACACACACACACACACACACACACACACACACACACACACACACACACACACACACACACACACACACACACACACACACACACACACACACACACACACACACACACACACACATTGCATGTATATTATACAGGAATTAGGCTTAGTGTTCTATTATTATTGGTAGTATTTTTGTTATTAAAAGCCATATTCTGTTATACAAATATAATAATAATCCTCCTCATCAGTGAACACAAGGGCAGGCACAGAAACGTGTACACAATGAAAAGGAAACCCGCCATGAGACATGAAAACAACCCATCCTCGGCAGCGTTGATTAGCGATCCTTTGCCCGCGCCCTCAGGTTCCTCGCGGTCCTCGGAGCGGATCCGCGAGACGGCCGTCAGGTGGAAGTTCTCCGTCCTGGACACGGACAGCGACAACACGCTGAAGCGTCGGGAGTACCGAGACGTCTGCAGGACGATCCGGACCTTCGTGAGGCCCAGGAAATGCGCGAAGGCTTTCCCGCAGTTCTGTGACATCGACAACAATGGCTGGATCTCCAGGGTCGAGTGGGTCGACTGCTTCAGTGAGTAAACGAAGCGTTTTTGGTTGAGGGAGTCGGGCGCTTGGCGAAATTTTGCATGGCTGGGGGTAGCAAATGAACTAAAAGTGCACACAAACCCGTGTGTGTGTGTGTGTGTGTGTGTATGTGTGTGTGTGTGTATGTGTGTGTGGTTGCGTTTGTAACTCATACAATTCCATATGTTCCGATTACACTATCCTGGTTAGATTTATTTTACTAAGATTGTAAACTAGCAGCTAAAACAAGTTCATCCCACAACCTTGTCTAAGAAGTTACTAGAATAATGAAAGAAAGCATTTTGCTCAGAACTTAGTTTAGGATCTACTCCCCAGCTGCCACAACTTGGTACGCAGTTTCCTAAGATGAATTATGTGCCACCGGTCAACGAAACTGGTATTACTGGTATATTTTGTCGAGGTACTGCCTCCTAGAAGCGTTTCTGTTTAAGATCGTAGAAAAAATACATTTCCTTTTACTTCTCCGGTAGCAGGAGACACACTGCGCCAGATCCATCTAGTTCTTTTAATAAAGCGTTGATAACACAAGCTGTCCAGTGAGATACAGTGTTTATGACTGACCTTAATGTATCAATATATGTCTAAATGCTCTTTCCTTGCAGCTTCAAAAAGTTACTGATTTTTTTTTTTTTGCCTCGTCGTTAGGAACCTGAAAATGCTCGTTGTTAGGAAGGGGGGGGGGTACAAGACACTACTTGTCCCTCTAAGGAAATGTGGAAGGAGGCCCCTTTGAGTGGCTGTACATGCCTGTGTGTGTATGTTTTTAGGCCGTTTTGTAGCCTATGTGTGTTTCAGCCCGAACGTTTAATCTATGAATGCAATTATTATGGTTATTTTTTTTCAGTTTTCTTAATGAAAGGGAAAAAAAGATGGTGTGTTGTGTGAGGGAAGGGGGAGGGGCGGGGAGGGGTGTGTGTGAGCTGAGTGTGTTTTGTTGAATGCCGAGGCCAATGGCAAGGGGGGAGGGGGTGAAGGGGCTTTGTGTGTGTGTGGATGCGGGGGCGCTTGTTTGTGCTTGGCGAGTGTGTGAAGGAAGGGGGAAAGCGGTGGTACGTGTGTGCGTGCGTGTGTGCGTGCGTGTGTGTATGTGTGTATATGTGTGTGTGTGTGTGTGTGTGTGTGAGTATAGGCATGTGTATGTGTGCGTGTGCGTGAATGTGTGTGTGTGTGTGCGTGTGCGTGTATGTGTGTATATACGTATGTGTGTATGAGTGTGTGCGTGTTTGTGTATGTGTGAGCGGGTGTGTTTGGACGTATATTTGCTTAACAGAGACAGAAATGATAAAAGTTGACGATAAATGTCGCGCTAAATCCTTGAGGCACTTGAGGACTCCACTTAAAGCCGACAACATCAGGTCCCGCGCCATGAAGGAAGGCTTTAAACATTACAGTATTACAAAGTGCGGAAGGAAAAGGTGCAATAATAGTTGTGATCCTGTGATGATGATGTTAATGCCAGAATAGTAGCAACAACTGCGGTAACTACCACTACTACTACTATAGCTGATGCTACTGATTCTACCACTGTCAGAGACACACGAAGGAATTAATTATCATCACGAACATGATGAGGGCGAAGCGGATGCCATATGGACGGGCCAAATAAACAAGCTTGGGCGAGATGTCAGAAATAGCGAAACAACAATGTATCAGTCTGGGAATAAGAAATAAAGTCGGATGGCAGGTAGAAAAGTGAAAAGTAGAGTGTTAAAAAATTGAAGGGACACTTGAAAGTCCTCATGCATGTATCTCTCCAACTATAAGAAATGGATGAGTGATCACAGCATAGGACGTGACCGGATGAGCCCCATATCGAAAATGAAAGGATGCTCAGTGACGGAGACTGGACGAGTAGCATCCAGTAGCCATGTTCCTTTTGGTGGCTCATCCCGGGTAAGCCCTTTTGAGGTAATTTAGTGTTCTATCGTGGTGGAACGTAGTGGACAGGAATTAAAAATGGGAAACGGTAATATGGGTTATTTTGGTAATATGGGAAAGTTATTTTGGAACATAATTAGGGTTAAGAAAAAGGTGAATTTTAAGAACATATAATGAAATAACTTTATTATCAAATTTAGCTAATGTAGTAATATTGTGTTAGGTGTATCTTTATTAACAGTTAATGGAAATAGATAAGTTAGTTTGTAAGTGTACTCAGATAACTAAGTGTTTTCTAAGATAGTTCAACGGAAGCGTACAGAGCGTAAGACAAATTTTTTGTCTATCAAATATTTGATTTTTTCATGATTATTAATCTTCTTGGTTAGTGGTTGATTAATGTAATAACGTAGAAATAAAACTCAGTTTGTGACGATTAAATTAACTATTTGTTTATTCTTTTAGAATAATATTCAATTCACAGAGCATGTCTATTCAATGGAAATATTTGCTTCTCTTATAATCATTATTTTGTGTAATGTCAAATTGATTTATTAACTTGAGATATTGAATAATTAATTTTATGACATGATTATACAACAGTGAGTCATAACTGTCTAGTTGTATCTAAAATGTCAAGATCCTAAATGTCTGTTTTTTGTTTGATATAATCTTTGATATTGTGATTTTATTACATTACACTGATAATGAATTATTGATTACTAAATGTATTGATTTTCATAAAGATTTAACTCAATCTTTGAATTACATTAATTAAAAGAATTAATACTTTGAAATAAATTAATACGTTATTTAAAGTACACCAAAATTATTGAAAATAATATAATATTTAT
>NW_020869321.1:390260-395260 GCF_003789085.1 Penaeus vannamei | reverse complement strand
CTATCCCTCCCTTCCTTTCCTTCTCCTCCTTTCCCTCCCTCCATCCCCTCCTCTCACCTTCCTTTTCCCTCCTTTCCCTCCCTCCTTCCTTTCCTCCCCCCTCCCTTCCTTCCCTCCCCCCTCCCTTCCTTCCCTCCCGTCCCTCCCTTCCTTCCCTTCTTCCCTCCTCGCCCCATGTCTCACCTATCCCTGGAAGAGGAATCCCACGCACAACTTTCTTTCCCCGTCAAGGTCGTGCGCGAGAGTGAAGCGCATTTCACTTGTTTGTTGTTGTGGCATCTGCGGAGGATGGAGGGCGGGAGCGAGAGCCAACAGAGAGGTATCTGTCTCATAGCACCTAAGCGAAGAACCATCCAGCCACAAGGAGATGTCTTAATTGATTTCTCATTCTCTTTCTCTGTATTTGTCTTTCTATTTTTTCCCCTTTCTTTGTCGGTTTGATGGTTAGTTAGTAAGGCAGTTTGTCTGTCTATATGTTAGTCTGTCTGTCTGCCTCTCTCTGTCCTTGTCTGTTTGTTTGCCTATCTGTCTGTCTGTCTCTGTCTGCCTCTGTCTCTCTTTCCCCTATCTATATCTCTCTCCTTTCTCTCAGTCTCACATTCCCCACTCCCCGCCCCCCCCCCCCCCTCATTCAGCCTCTCCCTCCCCTCAACATTATCACTAATACCATTCTCATGCAAATCCGCCCCCGCAAAGTAAAGTATATATATATATATATATATATATATATATATATATATATATATATATATATATATATAATATATATATATATACAAATATGAATATAAAAGCACATGCTTCTTTCTTGCCATTATGTGTCTGTATTGACATTTCGAATGTTAAATACCCCCCCCCGCCCCCTCCCAGAGAAAAACTCTCTTATATATTGACACGTCTCACTCCTATCTCCCTCTCGATGAGTAAATAAGGAATTCATGAGTAAATGGATGGATAATTAGATAATTGGATACAAAGATAAGTGATTAGATAGAGAAATGAATAGATAAATAGGTGAAGAAATGGAAAAATGAAAAATAAAGATACGGAAAATCCAGAATAACAAATGAAAGAAAAAAAAAAAAAGGAAAAAAGTAAATATTACATCCCTTATTCATCCAAAACGGATTAGGGATAAATAAACAACACACACACACACACACACACACACACACACACACACACACACACACACACACACACACACACACACACACACACACACACACACACACACACACACACACACACACACACACACACACACACACACACACACACACACACACACACACACACACACACACACACACACACACACACACACATAGATGTATATATATATATATATATAATATATATATATAAATATATATATAATATATATAATATATGTAATATATATAATATATATATATATATATATATATATATATATAATATATATATATGTATATATATGTATATATATATTATATATATATATATATATATAATATATATGTATATATATATAATATATATATATATATATATATATATATATAATATAATAAGTAATAGTATAATATGTATATATTATATGTATATATATGTTATTACATATAATATATCTATAATATTATATATATATAATAATATATATATATAATATATATATATATATATATATATATATAAACACAACACAAACACACAACATACACAAAAAAGAAAGAAAAGAAACAACACAACAAACACCCCCAATCCACAAACAAGCCCCCCCCCCCCGCGCCCGCTAACCTCCCAGCACCCAGTAAACAGCGACCGAACACAGCTCCTTCGTGGCAGATATTGATGAGTGAAATGGCCTTTGCCTTGTCTCTCCTCTCAAAATTCTTTCCCTTTTTTCTCTCTTCATTGTGGAGGGGCATTGTGTGTGTGCGTGTGTGTGTGTGTGTGTGTGTGTGTGTGTGTGTGTGTGTGTGTGTGTGGGTGTGTGGTGGTGTGTGTGTGTGTGTGTCGTGTGTGTGTGTGTGTGGCGCGTGTGTGTGTTATTGTATTTGATTTTATTGTTGGTTTTTTTGTTATTGTCTTTATTACTGTTTTATCATTAATTTTTTGTTTTTTGGCTCATATTTATTATTATCATTAATTTATGTTTTATTATTATTACCATTATTAATTAGGAATCATCATTATTCTTGTTAATCATTATTATTATTATTGGTTATAGGGTTGAATAGGATTATTGTTTGTTATTTGTGCGACACTATTGTTATTAATTACTACTACTACTTCTTATAGATTTACTAGCTATACTATTATTTAAAACTAGTTATTATTGACTGATTATTTTTGTTGTTGTTGTTTTAATGATATTTATTATTTGATGCCATTGGTATAGTTATTATTTTGTATATATATATATATTAATTATTATATATTTATTCTTATCAACCATTAGTATTCTCCCATTATATTGATGACCTAAAGTGGTTATTGTTATAATTTAAGCATCACACTAATGATATAAGCAGCAGGTAATTTTATTGGTGGTTTTTGTTATTGTCCTTTTTATCGCCTCATATCATTATTATCATTATTATGCATTAGGATCATCATTATATTTCATTATTATCATCCCGACTATTGTTATTATTACTACTACTACTTCTTATATTACTACTATTACTATTATTACTATTATTTTTATTACTATTATTATTACTGATGCCATTGGTATTGTTATTATTGTTGTTATTGATATTATTATTATTATTATCATTTTTCTTATCACATTAGTATTACTAAAGTGGTTATTATAATTTAAGCATCACTAATGATATAGCAGCAGGAAAATCCTTATTAGCAGCACTCATTATTTCCATCCCTGCCTTGATCGTTTCATTCTTATTCTTACCTGTATTATCCACATCATTCTCTCATTCATGAACCGTATGCATGTTGACAAATATAGAGAAGCCATGGATGAGAATTAATGTCTTCACAATGCAAGAGATGTATTTGACCGGTTTCGAATGTATCTTCGTCAAAGATAAACACGGAGATGTATTCGAAGCCGGTTAAATGTATTTCTTGTATTGTGAGGATATTCATTCTCGTTCGCACCTTCCCAACGTCTCCCATTCATCGCTTTTATCAACTCCTCCATCGCACCAGCTCTCTCACTCACGTTATCTCTCTCTCTCTCTCTTCTCTCTCTATCCCTCCTTCACCCCCCTCCCCCTCCCGTCTTCTCTCCATCTCTAGACTTACATCATTTGTCCATCACATACACACTCTATTTCTCTTTCCTCTCTCTCTTTCTTTCACCCCTTCCCCCCTCTCCTCTCCTCTCTTCTCCTCCTCTTCTCCTCTCTCTCTCTCTCTCTCTCTCTCTCTCTCTCTCTCTCTCTCTCTCTCTCTCTCCTCTCTCATTCTCTCTCTCTCTCTCCTTTCTCTCCCGACCCTTCTCGATCCTCCTCGCAAGGGCACCCCGCTGATCTCATTAGGCTGCGTGATTAATGAACCCCTAATTGAACCGGTGTCATGTTCAGCCCGGGCCAGTGTTCAGCGCGCCTCTGGACCCGTCGGGGAGCCGGCAGCAGCCAGGACCGTTCATTCACACGCGTACATGGATGCACGCACACGGACGCACACACCTACAGCACACGTTTACATACTTGTTTACTTATACACTTACATGCTTAGAAACAAACACTTATACACTTGCACACTTACAAGCACTTACGCGTTTACGCACACACACACTCTCTCTCTCTTTCTCTCGCACACACACACATACACACAGGCACGCACTCTCTCTCTCTTTCTCTCTCCCTCTCGCACTTTTTCTCTCTATCTCTCTCTCTATCTATCTATCTATCTCACAGACACACACACGCACACACACACGCACACAGGATACAACTACAGGGCTCGGCTGGAGTTCCCTGGTCTCGAGCCGTCCTGCCCGCTGGGACATCCTCGAGACGTTGGCCAGAAGTTCTAGCGTAACCATCGGGAGTGTCAGTGGCCCTCGGTGCCAGGTTGAGGACGGTGCCAGTGCCATGGGGTCGGTCAGGGCTCTGGCGCCACGGCAGGTGGGAGGTCAACGAACGGCGGCGACGGCGGATACGCCCTTAGAGACTCGTTCCTCTCTCTCCTCTTCTCTCTCTCTCTCTCTCTCTCTCTCCTCTCTCTCTCTCAGAGCACTCTCTCTCTCTCTTCTCTCTTCTTCTCTCTCTCGCACTCCCTCCTCCCTCCTCCCTCCCTCCCTCCCCTCCCTCCCTCCCATTCCCTCTCCTCGTCTCTCTCCGTCCCTCCTTCCTCCTCTTGCATCCGCCCCTCCCCCTCGTCGTCTTTTTCTATCTCTCAATATGTATATCTCTCTCTGTCTGTGTCTGTCCCTCTTTCCTCTTGTCCTCTTGTCTCTCTCCTCTTTCACAACTCACCCATTCTCTCTCTCTCCTCATCTCTCTCTGTCCTCCCTACTATCCTCTACCCTTCTCTCTCTTTCCTCCATTTCTCTCCCGTTTCTCGTTACTCTCTTTACCTGCCTCGTTTATGACTTCAAGTTCAAAAGGTCGGCAGTGGGCGTGATTGTCCGGAGGGTCGCGTTTCTTGGGGCGGGGTTTGCAAGTCACGAAAGGCGGGGTGGGGGTGGGGTGGGGGGTGGGGTGGTAAGGCCTGTTAACCGGGGATTTCATGTGTTGGGTGGTTCAATCGCAAGACCCGGAGAGCTGTGATAAGAAGAGGAGAGAGAGAGAGAGAGAAGAGAGAGAGAAGAGAGAGAGAGAGAGGAGAGCAGAGAGAGAGAGAGAGAGAGAGAGAGAGAGGAGAGAGAGCAGAGAGAGAAGGAAAGAGAGAAGAGAGAGAGAAGAGGGAGAGAGAGAGAGAGAGAGAGAGAGAGAGAGAGAGAGAGAGGAGGAGATTGAGAGAGGAAGAGAGACGAAGCGGAGAGAGAGAGAGAGAGGAGGAAGAGAGAGAGAGAGAAGAGAGAGAGGTGGAGGGGAGAA
>NW_020869321.1:380616-383116 GCF_003789085.1 Penaeus vannamei | reverse complement strand
ATTTGCAATGCATATGCTAAAACTCTCCAGGACTATAATTAAGTAAAACATAACAAAATATTTTCTTGCTCTCTCTTTCACCCACGCGACCAAACACTGATTGTTAAGATGTTAATGTCTTATAGACTCGAAGGCTTAGTCCTCGCCCCGCGAACGTGTATCAGGCGCCTTAAGAACGGGCGGAACGAACACGCGGGAACGAGGCGCCAATAATTGAATAACATCGCGAGGATTCGAGCGGAGGACGCGCAGATATTACGGCCAACAGGACGAGAAGCTGATAAAAAAAAAAAAAAATATAAATAAATAAAAATAACATAAGCGCCCTTTCACGCAAAGTGACGAAATCCTCATGTCATAAAAAAAAAAAAAAAAAATCACGAATTCGAAACAATCCCCAACTCGAGCAGGAGGCAGAAAAACGTTAGTGATAAAAGCATTGTTAAATTGGGACACGCAAAGGTCCTGATGCGGGTATCTTTCCAACAACCAGAAATGGCGTGACCGGGTGAGCCCCGCATCGAAAATGAAAGGGCGCTCAGTGAGTATCGGAGAAGCGTCGCCATGTTGCTTTCGGTGGCTCATCCGGGTAAGGCCGCTGGAAGCAATTCAGTGTTCCTTCGTGGTGCAACATAGTGGACAGGCGCTAGAAATGGGAGACATTATCAAGGGAGAGTTATTCTAGAACATGGTTATGAGATTACGAAGGAAATTGAAATTTTCATATGCATACATTGAAACGATTATCAAATTGAACTAATGTGGCTATATTGTGTTAGACGTATATCTAACAGTTAATGGAAATTCATTGGTTAGTTTGTAAGTGCAATTAAAGGACGAAGTGTTTCCAAGGTCTAGCTCAGTGGAAACTGTTTTCCGACAGAGCAAGACTGATCTTTCATCAATCAAGTGTTTGCTTTTGTCAGGATTATTACTTTTATTTGCTTTGATGTTTAATTGATTTATTCACGTTGAAAGGCAATCCAGTTTGTACTTATTATAATGAACTGTTTGTTTATTCTTTTAGAATAATAGTTCACAGCATGTTTATTTTGTTATAACTATTTGCTTCTCTTATGATCTTTATACATCTGTGTGACATCTAATTCATATTTTAACTCGTGAGACATTAAATAATTAATCTGCTTTTAAAATGATCGCTATTTTGTTTTGTAATATTTGATTCATTAAGGTATAACAGTTTTGAATGTTGATGATTTTGAGTTTATCGTTTCATGATGATTATATAACAGTGTCATACCTATCTAGTTATATGTAAAATGCCAAGAACCCAAACTATATTATATTACATTGCATTGATATCATTAGTGGATAATTTTTTTAAGTAAAAAGATTTAACTCCTTGAATTGCACTAATTGATAGTATTAACATTGTCACTTTGAAATCCACTGATTAATCATTTAAACTTACACTATCACTGATGAAAACATTTAAAAATTAATTTATCTAACATGCTATGTCTTGATCCTGAAGACCACTAAAGAAAAATGTTGTGAAAAAGGGAGCCACAACAATTCCTGCATTCAGATGAACATTATATTCTCCGCAGCTGATTCTGAACAATGGTATAATGTGAAAACGAAAATATAAACATGAATAAGCTAACGACACCGCAAGAGGGAGCGAACCGCAGTGCATTTATCTTCAGGCTGACAGGTAGTATACCATTGAGACGCAGACATTTTTAAACGTATTTTTATTTTATTTTTGTTTGGTTTATTTATTCATTTCTAGCACGACTTAACGGGAACATGAGTGGGCATTCTTTCTTTTCATTATTATAAAGAATGTGTAGTTTGTAAATTTATGTTGTGTACACATCATGGTAAAAAAAGAAAAAAGAATAAATATATGAAAATAAAAACTCTAATTCCGATATTTCTGGGGAAAAGTTTTGACAAATGTTTCAAGTCGATATTGAATTTTATCAAATACTGTTACCTAATTGACTGATATTAATAAAAAAAAGGACAAGATGAATTCGAAACCTACGCACAACACTTTCTATATTAATTCACAATTTGAACCCAAAACAGGCTGCCTCATAATGATACTTTTATTATTATCGCCATTATCAATATCATTATAACTATTGTTTTGTTTTTAGCATTATTGTTATTATCAATATTTATTAGTATCTTCATCCTCATTATTAGTAAAATCACTCTTTCTTCTATTCTCTCTCCCATCACAAACATTTTATCTGAAAACAAAAGAAAGTTATGTGAAAATGGAAAAAAATGACCGACAGATGTGCAAGAGTAGAGAGGGACTTTGGCGGGCGAATGGAGCAATGAATCCGCAGGCTGGATACACCGGTATGCGAACGGATAAAGTTGCAGCCGCGCGGTGGGTTGGCGAACGGGATGAGAGCATTCGCAAAAGCGGGGGAGCATTTCTTTTAAGGTTTGGGTCGGCCTATCACGAACATATTTCAGGTATTGGTATGGACTAGTAAATTCTATGGATTTTTTTTCA
>NW_020869321.1:375616-378116 GCF_003789085.1 Penaeus vannamei | reverse complement strand
TATACATTTGATCGAAAAGCTGATCTCTGTTCCCGCACCAGGAACGGATGACAGGACTCGCACAGTTGGCCGAATAAATCCGCGTCCACTCTAAGGTTATCAAGCTAGGATTTTATATGGTAACACTAGTGCATTCAAGTGTATATAAGCCTGTTGGTAAATAGTGTTGGAAAGTCTAAAAATCCTTTGCCACTTATGTTCTAATATTTAGAAATGCACAAATAAGGACGCAAAGAAACAGACACTCCTAATTTCGAAATCGAATGCTCTCATGCCATACTGCTGATGGCGTGTGCTCGCTCAAGGAAAAATCATAATCCTCATCCTCATCATCATCGGGGGGCTAACGCCATAGCCGCATCCATGAGGAACCTCTGAGGGTCCCTCATAGCAAGCCGCCAGGCAAGGACTTGAACCATCTCGAGCTCCTCACGACAGGTTTGATCGAGCCGCCCAAGTCACGACTTCCGAGGACGTCCCGCAGGCCTCCTCCACCCTGGGTTGTCTCGCACAGAGACAACCCTGGGATTGTTCCCATCCTTTTCCATATCATGTTTAGAGCATATATAACAATATAGGCTAAACCGTTCTGCAGCTAACTGAGGGACGAGAAAGTAGCGCACTTCTCAAACGATGTTTTACAAGAATTACATTATAAGAATAACTCATGTTACACAACCATTCCATGACTGAACAAGGAAGAACAAATGATAAAACAAGGAACATTTGTTTTAGTTTTTGGACAAACATTAAGGTTAAATGGTATTCAACTTGCATATATTATGTACAAGGAAAAGGAAGTACAGGCAAAAGACAATTATATAATATATTTACACAGTTTTATATTAATTTAATTTATATTTTATTATCATCACCAGTTTTCGAAGACGTGTCCCTTAACGAGTATAAGCCAAAATGTATGGGCGAGGGCATTAGCATTCGAATGAAAAATAGACATGAAATAAGATATTTTAGATTGCTTTAATCTAAGATATAAGGATATGTGTTACGCAGTTTGCTTAGATTTTTTTTTCATAATCAGGGATTATTTTGTTATATTTTAGTGCACTATAGCAGTACCAGAGAAAATCCTGGGTGGCCGCAAATTTATTCGGCCGGCAGTAATTTGTTAATACTTATCGTACTTTTTTTTTCCTAGGATATTTTTTAATGAAAGGCAGAAGAAATACCTTTACCAGATCTAAAAGACACTTTTCGATGCATTAAAGTTGCCATGTTCCTCAATAATGTTAAAGGATCATATATATATTTACTTGTTAGGTCCTCCTTAGGTTTATGTATACTGCATATGATGGTATCCTCATTTACATACTAGAAATAACTAGACATTCTTTGCGTAGCTGACGGCGATGTGATTTTGTATTACTCATGAAAAAAAGTCAAACGTAGAAGTTTTACTGCTATTAATGAGGAGGTATTCAAATTCTTGTTGCAGATTACAATAAAATTATGTTGATAAGTGTACCGTTTCTTGCTATTAACTTAGAACTTGTTTTTAGAAATCAAATCAATACCAGTCTAATTGCTAAGGAAACTATTAGAGATACTATTATTTTAGAGCAAAAGGAGGAATATATTTCTAAAAATGCTATTTTTTTGTTATCAAAGTATTTAAGGCATCTTTTCCGGTGGCAATTAGGGTGTCGCGAAACGCTCCGCGACACCTATCACGAGACACGGAGGCGAGACAGGCCTCTAAGCTCCGCCCATTTCTGTGACGTAATGGGAATGATCGCGATTGACGAATTGCTATTTTACTGTACTGGTTATTTTTCCAACAGGTAAACAGTATTTTGGAATATGATATCCAAGATAGCTTTTGATATCTTGTGGTGAGTAGTGCGGTGTTATAGATATCCAATATAAGTACGAATATGCATGAAATATCCAAAGTACGAGGAATGCATCTGGCAACTCATTTAAAATTAACCGTCTGCTCGATTCCTGTCGTGCAAGAGGTGTCGCGTTTCCCGTAACCGCTGGAAAAGATGCCTTTAGTCTCAGTTAACTTCCCCTTAAAAATTGGTATTAAAGGCTTTTATCAAACTACCTTTATGTATATTAGTACATGCTTTAAATTTCTAAGATTTAATATGAAAATAAAAAAGATGAATATACAATAATGCATACCTTAATGTTTCAGGTTGTGTAGGGAAAACCAAAGTTAAATTCCTGAAGGACCTTCAGGAATACTTGATGAGTAAGGCAGATAGTGTAGACAGGTAACTTGACACTCTTAATTATTTGAGTAATTAATGTCTTCAGTGTATATTAAATTTTCTGTTTGGTAATTCATAGTGATGTTTATTGGATAACAGAATGTGGTATGATGTTATTGACACATCTGTGTATGTTAATAATGGAACTTCAGCTTGGTCATGGAATAACTCATATACAAATAGTACAAAAGTTATAATTTTAAACCAACAATAGAAATGCTTAAACGGATATTGTAATTTATAGAAATGCAGGTGTCGAC
>NW_020869321.1:339783-342283 GCF_003789085.1 Penaeus vannamei | reverse complement strand
GATTTTTATCTTCCTACACCTTTTATATCTGTTCATTGTTGTTGTTGCTATTTGAAAATTGTTTGTTGGTGTTGTTACTGTTATCATTATCATCATCATTATCATCCTTACTCTTGTTGTGTTCCTCCTTCTCTTACTCCTCTTCTCCTCCTCCTCGTCTCGTTCTTCTTCTTTTCTTCTCCTCCTCCTCCTCCTCCTCCTCTCCCTCTCCTCCTCCCCCTCCTCCTCCCCTCCTCCTCCTCCTCCCTCCTCCTCCTCCCTCCTCCTCCTCCTCCTCCTCCTCCTCCTCCTCCCTCCTCCTCCTCCTTCCTCCTCCTCCTCCTCCTCCTTTTACTCTTCCCATCTTTCCCTCCCTCTCCCCTTCCCCTCCCCTCTCCCCTTCCCCCCCCTTCCCCACCCCTCTCCCCCTCCGCAGAGCCTCGCCAAGCTGTCTCCCATTGGCATATATCTACGTGTGTAAGTAATTGAATCCAATTGGCCAGACGAGCGCGAAGAAAAATGTGTGTTTAGCCAGCACTTTTACGCACGGAGCGTCACGCAAGCCGGGCCCGGGGATGGACTATCGAGAGAGAGGGAGAGAGGGAAGGGAGGGAGGGAGGGAGGGGGAGGGAGGGAGGGAGGGCGGAGAGGGAGGGAGGGAGGGGGGAGGGAGGAGGAGGGGGGAGGGAGGGAGGGAGGGAGGGAGGGGGGAGGGAGGGAGAGAGAGAGAGGAGAGAGAGAGGAGAGAGGAGGGAGGGGAGGAGGGAGAGGAGGGGAGAGGGAGGAGGAGGGAAGAGAGGGATGAGGGAGAGGGGAAGAGAGGGAGAGGGAGAGGGGGAGAGAGAGAGCGGGGGAGGGAGAGAGAGAGAGGAAAGAAAATAAATAAGAAAGAAAAGAAAGAGAAGAAAGAGAGGGGGGAGGGAGATAGAGAAAAAAATAAAGAAATAAATCAAGAAAGAAAGAAAAGAAAGAAAAAAGGCGGAGGGGAAACTTCCTCCGAAATTCCTGCAAGAGTGCTTCTAGAAAGACCCCCCCCCTAAAGTCCTGGAGGAGCTAGTCTCGATCGCGACGCCGCACTCCTTCAGGCACTCCCTCGACCCCTTTCTTAACAGCCCCGAGTGCGAGGGATCGAGAGGAGGTGCTGATGCCTGAGATGCCGTTCGGGAGGCTGCCTCTCGCCGGCATGAGGCGCGGCGATGAGAGAGCTGTCAGGCAGGGGGGGGAGGGGAGGGAGGGAAGATGGGGAGGGGAGGGGAGGGAGGGAAAAGGGGAGGGGGAGGGAGGGAAGATGGAGGGGAAGGGAGGGAAGAAGGAGGGAAGAAAAGAGGGGGAGGAAGAAGGGGGGAAGAAAGGGAGAGGGAGGGAAGGGATGATAGGGGGGAGGCAGGGAGGGAGAATGAAATTGAAGGGACAAGGAGGGAGAGAGAGAAGAGAGAGAGAGAGAGAGAGAGAGAGAGAGAAGAGAGAGAGAGAGAGAGAGAAGAGAGAGAGAGAGAGAGAGAGAGAGAGGAGAGAGAAATCGGGAGGAAAGGAGGAGGATTAAGGAGAGAGGTAGGTAGGAGAGAACAGGTTAGAGGTAGGAAAAGTGGAAGCAGGGCGAAAGGAAGGAAGTAGAGAGAGAGGGAGGGAGAGAGGAAAGAAGAGGGACAAAATGATATGGTGGGGGCTGAAGAGACAGGGGAAGAGAAGGGGAAAGAAGAAGAGGAAGAAAAAGAGAAAGAGGAATAAGAAAAGAAAAAGAAGAGGACGAAGAAGATAGAGAGCTATATATAATGGGTGGTAGGTAGATAGTAGAGAAGGAGAGAAGGGAGAGAGAGAGAGAGAGAGAGAGAGAGAGAGAGAGAGAGAGAGAGAGAGAGAGAGAGAGAGAGAGAGAGAGAGAGAGAGAAAAGGGAAGGGGAGAGAGTGTAAAAAAGAAAGAGAAACAAAAAAAAAAGAAAATATCATATAAGAAGTGGGTGCATTAACGATTTATAGTTGAGACTGATCTGATCCCAAGCATTCCGAGCCAAGGCAACCCTCTTGAGCGGGCCAGAATCCAAGAGGTCACGTGATATGACTCCTCACACGGTAGCGCCGAAAGTCATGCAGGTCATCCGTTATCTCACTCGAATTAACGGAGAATGTTATTTAGACTGAATACGAGGGTGAAAACGAGGTTCTTTTCCCTTCATTGATATCTTTATAATTGTGAATATTTCGTCAGAGTGTCATGCTGGTTGTTGTACAGTGAATCACATCATCATTATACTTTTATTATTATTATATTTTTTTGTTATATTATTATTAATTATTATTATTATTATTATTATTATATTATTATTATTATTATTATTATTATTTTATTAGTTATTAGTGGTTATTTATTGTTGGTGTTATTATTATATTGTTATTATTATTATTATCATTATTATTTTATTATTATTATGAATTGTTATTATATTTTCATTATTATTGTCTATTATGATGAAATGGAAAGGTAATAGGATCACTGAATACGTGGAGCCAACTTTTATGGACA
>NW_020869321.1:322265-333205 GCF_003789085.1 Penaeus vannamei | reverse complement strand
AGATATATAAACCGAAACTAAAAACACGAAGACGAACAAGAAGAACAAGAAAAAAGTCTGATGATTCATGGGGTGAAGATGGTAAGAAAGAAAGTTATTAATGATTCGGAAGATCGTCTTAAGAGGAGTATTTGGAGGGTGAAAAGTGGACACAGGCAAGGATGAATAATCGAGGGAGATAGCATCGACGTGATAAATATGGGGAAGAGGTTTAAATAAGGAAGCGGAGGAGGAGGAGGAGAGGAGGAAGAGGAGAGAAAAAAATAGAATGGATTGCTAGGTTGGAGAGGAGGAGGGAGAGGGAGGGAGAGGAGAGGAGGAGAGAACAGGAGTGAGGGGAGAGGTAGTAGAAGGAGAAGTTGATGATGAAGAAGAGAGAGAAAAAGAGAATAGGAGAGTAGAGAGGAAAGGAGATGATGAGAGGAGGAGTGAGGAGGAGGAGGAGGAGGTGAGAAGGAGGAGGAAGGAGAAGGAGAAGGAGGAGGAGAAGGAGGAGGAGGAGGAGGAGGAGGAGGAGAGGAGGAGGGGAGGAGGAAGAAGAGGAAGAGGAAGAGGAAGAGGAAGAGGAAGAGGAAGAGGAAGAAGAGAAGGAGGAAGAGGAGGAGGAGGAGGAGGAGGAAGAAGAAAAAGAAGAAGGAGAATCAGAAGCAGAAGAAGAAGAAGAGAAGAAAGAAGAAGAAAGAAGAAGAAGAAGAAGAAGAAGAAGAAGAAGAAGAAGAAGAAGAAGGAGAAGAAGAAGCAGCGGAAAAAAAGATGATAAAAACCACTTATGATAAGGAGAAATAAGGATAAAAAAGAGAAAGAAAGGAAGAGATTCAAGAAAGGAGGGAAATAGGAAGAGCAGAAGAGAGGAAGAGAAGGAGAAGAAGGAGGAGGAGAAGAAAGAGTTATGGAAAGTTTTGATAAAGTGAACGGTTTCGGACCAGCTGGCGAGCGAAAAGGGGGGGAGGGGAGAGGGAAGAAATGAGGGAAGGAAGCAGAGGAAAAGAGAAGAGAAAGAGTAAAGAAGAAAAGAGAAAGAGAAGGAAAAAGATTGAGGGGGGAAAGACGATTAGGAGAAAAGATAGAGATTGAAGGAGAGAGAATCAGAGCTGTGATGAAGAAGGGAAAGAACTTAGAATTATGGGAAGGATTATAGGAAGGTGAGCAAATACAGAAGATAAACTGTATCTTAAAATGGGCATCATCATTCTTTCTCTTTTCTTCTTTCTGTCTCTCTCCTCTCTTTCTGTCTTCTCTTCTCTTTCTTTCTCTCTCTCTTCCTCTCTCTCTCTCTCTCTCTCTCTCTCTCTCTCTCTCTCTCTCTCTCTCTCTCTCTCTCTCTCTCTCTCTCTCTCTCTCTCTCTCTCTTCTTCTCTCAACTCTATTCTCTCTCTCTCTCTCTCCTCTTCTCTCTCTCTCTCTCTCTCTCTCTCTCTCTCTCTCTCTTCTCTCTCTCTCTCTCCCTCCCTCCCTCTTCTCTCTCTCTCTCTCTCTCTCTCTCTCTCTCTCTCTCTCTCTCTCTTCTCTCTCCTCTCTCTCCTCTCTCTCTCTCTCTCCCCTCCTTCCTCCTCTTTCCCTCAATATGTCTCTCTCCCTCCCCTATCTCTCTAATCTATCTATCTATCTATCTATCTTTTATGTTTCAAAGAACTGCACTAAACACACGACCTTCATCACCATCACCATCACCACCATCATCACCATTTTTATTTCACAATCACCCTTCGTCATTTCCTTCACGTTTATCTCTTCGGCTATCTCTCCGTTAATCTATCAGTTCGGCCAAAATTTAACCAACTTACATTCGTTTAAAGCGAAGTGAAAGAGAAGAAAAAGAAAAAAAAAAAAAGATTTTTTTTTTTATGCATTTATGATTCTCGTGGAAAGCAAAGTCAGCTGTTTTTTTTTTAAGGCTTTAATGGAGGTTAAGAATTTTTTTTTCATTTTTTTTTTTTTTTTGAAGTTCACGAGTCGAAAATCCATGTGGTTTTTATTATTATATTTATTACATTTTATTATTATTTTTTTAAAAATTGTTTTTTATATATATGGTTTGGAGGAGGGGGGAAGGGTGGGTTATTTTATTTTTTTTTTTGATATTATATGGTTTTGGGCGCGAGGGCGAGTGGTAGGTGGTTGGGGGGGAGGAGTGGAGGTAGGGGGGGTGGATTTATGTAGATGTAGTGTTATTATAGGATTTTTTTTATTCTCTCTTTCTCTTTCTCTCTGTCTGGTCTCTCTTCCCCCTTTCCCCTTATCCCTCTCGCCCTTTCCCTCTTCCCTTCTTCTTTCTCTCTTTCTTCTCTCCTTCCCCTCTCTCCTTCCCCCTCTTCCCCTTCTTCCTTCCCTCCTTCCCCCCTTCCTTCCCTCCTCCCCCCTCCTTCCTTCCCTCCTTCCCTCCCCTTCCTTTTCCCACTCCCCCTCTCCTTCTTCCTTCCCCCCCCCCCTCCCCCCTTTCCCCCCTCCTTTCCCTCATCTTCCCCCCTCTTCCCTTACCCCCCCCTCTCCCCTTCCCTCCCTCCCCCCCTCCTTTTTGTCAACCGCTCATCCCAGGAAGATTGTTTTGTCGCAACCCGGATGACGTAACCGGATTAATAAAGGATAGACTTCCGTTAAATACAGGCTTCGGTTATGCAAATTGAGGCCGTCTTAGGATGCATCTTATTCTTAGGGGTGGTGGGTGGGGGATAGGGGGGGGGGGGGGGGAGAGGGGGAGGAAGGGGAAGGGGGCTTGTTTGAGGTTGTTTTGACATGAGGAGAGAGCCTGTCTGATGAGTGGGCTTTTGTTTTTTTTTTTGCTTTTTTTTGTGTGTATTGTTGTTTTTTATTTATTATTTGTTTTGTTTGTGTGTTTTTGGTTTTTGTTCGTGGTTTATGGGGGGGGGGCAGATCTATACTCATTTCTTTAATATACATTTTTTGTGATTTTTTATATTTTATTTATTTTATTGGTGCATAATTTGCTTATTTTAGGGAGATTTAGATTTGGAATACAGCCAGATATACAGATAGACAGAGAGATATATAGATAGATAGAGATAAAGAGTGTAATATTAAAGTAGACAAGAGATAGACATAAAGACAGGGAGGGTAATATAAAAGTAGACAAGAGATAGACAGAGATAGACATAAAGACAGAGAGGGTAATATAAAATAAAAGTAGACAAGAGATAGACATAAAGACAGAGAGGGTAATTTGAAATTAGACAAGCATGTACAAAGCTGGACATATATAGACAGACAGAGTGATCAATAGATAAGTTGATAAGACTTGACTAGCCTGTAGACAATCACATCAAGACAGATAGACAGACATCGATAGATAGTAGACAAGACTGTAGAATATTACGCGTAGACACACAGACAGAGAGGGTGATCAATTTATTATCAGACATGACAGTAGATAATTTGACATGACTAGACACTCACAATAGACAGAAAGATAGACATAATTTGACATGACTATTGACAATCCACACTAGACACACATAAATAGACAGACTTACTAGACTGTAGAATTCACACCTAGACAACATAATAGACAGGACTTGAGAAGACCATAGACAATCCACACCTAGACACAGATAAACAGACAGGGCTTGACAACCACACCAAGACAGATAGACAAAAGCCATCGATAGACAGTAGACAAGACTATACCACACTTAGACACCCATAGATAGACATAACTTGACAAGACTACACACAACCTACACCCAGACACACATAAACAGACAGAACTTGACAAGACTCCAGACAACCTACACCCAGACACACATAAACAGACAGAACTTGACAAAACTCCAGACAACCTACACCCAGACCCACATAGATAGACAGAACTTGACAAGACTTACACATAAACAGACAGAACTTGACAAGACTCCATACAACCCACACCTGTTAACGAAGACACAGACCTGTAGCCAGCGCTGGAGACGAGACCGGTGGAGGGAGAGGAGGAGGGGTAGGTGGGTGGGGGGGGTGGAGGGGGGGATGCTGGGGGACTCTGGGATCAATTCCTGGTTATTAAGGAGGAGGGGGGTTGGGATGGGGGAGAGGAGGGAGGGGGGAGGGGGGGGGAGGTAGATTGATTGTGATCGTTTATTGATTGGTATATTCTTATGTTATTGTTATTGTTGTTATTGTTGTTTGTTATTATTTCATTTAATTATCATTATCATTATAAATTGTTATTATTATTATTTTACCATTTATTATTATCATTATTATTACCATTATTATCATTATTATTATTATTATTATTATTATTATTATTTTTATTATTATTATTATTATTATTATTATTATTATTATTATTATATTATTATTAATGTTTTATTATTATTATTATTATATATCATCATCATCATCATTCATCATTATCATTTTTATCTCATTATTCTCTATTATATTATTATTATTATTATTATTATTTATTCTTCATTATTCTTATTATTCTAATCATTATTTATTATTTATTTTCGTATTATTCATTATTCATTATCATTTATCATCGTTTATTCATTTATTCATTTATCTATTTTATTTCATTTTATTTTGGGGGAGCATTTGGAATTGATGGAAATTAGAGATTATTTTTCATTTTATCAATTTTTCCGATTTAGGATTTTAGGGATGGAGGGGTGAGGAAAAGAGAGATTTTTGTTGTCGTGATTTGCGAATTGAAAATTGAGGAAGGATAGAAGAGGAGAGAGAGAGGAGAGGAGAGAAGAGAGAGAGGAGAGAGAGAAGAGAGAGAGAGAGAGAGGAGAGGGAGAGGTGAGAGGAGGGGAGAGGGAGAGGGAGAAGGGAGAGGGAAGGAGAGAGAGAGAGAACAGGAAGGGAGGGAATGTAGGAGAGATGGGGGAGAGAGGACGAGGAGGGAGAGGAGAGTAAGAGTAAGAGGAGAGAGGAGGGAGAGAGTGAGAAGAGAGAGAGAGAGAGAGGGAGAGAGGGAGAGGTGAAGAGGAGGGAGGGAGAGGAGAGGGAGAGAGAAGAGAACGAGGAGAGCGGAGGAGAGAAGGAGAAAGGAGGGAGGAGAGAGAGAGAAGAGAGAAGAGAGAGAGGGAGAGGGAGAGGAGGAGAGAGAGAGGAGAGAGAGAGAGAGAGAGAGAGAGGAGAGAGAGAGAGAGAGAGAGAGAGAGAGAGAGAGAGAGAGAGAGAGAGAGAGAGAGAGAGAGAGAGAGAGAGAGAGAGAGAGAGAGAGAGAGAGAGAGAGAGAGATTATATCAGACTGAAAGGGAAAAGATAAAGAAAGGAAGAGAGAAGTTTAGTCATTCAAAGATTTCTTGCAAGATTTTTTTTCAAAACTTCCATGGATCAACATCCCCCCTCCCCTCTCCCTCCTCTCCCTCCCCCCCCCCTCTCTCTCCGCTTCCCTCCCAACTCTCGAAAGTCTCTCTATACAAACATCTACCCTACCCCCTCCCCCTCCCCCCAGCTTTGAAAGACCAAACTCTACCATCCCTCCCTCTCCCCCTCCCCCCCCTTCCTCCCTCTCCATCATCTCCCCCCCCCCTTTTTCCCCTCTCCCCAACTATGAAAAAACCAACCCCTACCCTTCCTCCTTCCCCTACCCCTCCCTCTCCACCACCACCTCCTCCCTCCCCTCCCCCTCTCCCCCAACTATGAAAGACCAAGCTTACCCTCCCCCCCTACCCTCCCCTATTCTTCCCTCTCCACCCCCTCTTCCCCCTCTCCACCCTTCCCCCCCCCCATCCCCCCCCCCCTGTGAGACGCCCAACGCAAATACAGATTCCACACCACAAGTGTTGACAGGAGCTGTGGAAAACACCCCCCATATCTGCGTCCAAAATCCGAGGAGGAGGCGTGTCTGTGAGCTGCGTGCTTGCGTGCGTGTGCTGTAGAATGGTGTTGTGTGTGTGTGCGTGCGTGCGTGTGTGTTTGTAATGGTGGGATGGGTGTGGTTTGTGTGCGTGTGTCGTGTGCGTTTATGTGCGTGCGTGTGTGTTTGTATGTGATGTGGAGTGTGGTGCGTGTGTTTGTAGATGTGGCATGGGTGTTGGTGCGTGTGGTGTTGTGTGGGCGTGTGCGTGTGTTTGTAGATGTGGTGTGTGTTGGTGTGTGTGTGTGTGTGTGTGTGTGTGTGTTGTGTGTGTGCGTGTGTGTTTGTAGATGTGGATGTGGTGTTGTGTGTGCGTCGTGTGTGTGCGTGTGTGTTTGGAATGGTTGTGAATGTGTGTTTGATGGTGTGTGTGTGTGTGTATGTGTGGTGTTTACGAATGTTTGCGTGTGTGCGTGTGTTTATGAATGTCTTTGTGTGTGTCTGTGTACGTACATGTGTTTATAAATGCCTTGTTTGTGGTTATGTGTGTGTTTATGTGTTGGGCGTGTTGGCGTGGTGTGCGTGTTTATGAATATCTCTGTATGTGTCCATATATGTGTATACGTACATGCGTTACCTACACCCTTAGAATGTTGCTTTTTGACCAGATCTCTCTTTGATGTTGTGAGTTGCTTTCAAAAGGACCGGGTTTTTCGCCCATAGAAAGTCCCGCGTTTCAGCAGAAGGTGTAAAGGATTTTTTTTTTTTTCCTTTTTTTCTTTTTTTCAGTGTTTACAGATGGAGATAAAAGGAATGTGGATATTCAAAGGATTGCCAAAGGAATGCCTAATTTAGTTAAGAAAGGTTTAGGGGTTGAGATAGCACCGTAATGAATCATAAAGAAAGTTTGCAACACAAAGTGATGCACGTACTTACACACTTTACATAACTACACATACGCACACGCACACACGCACACACACACACACACACACCACACACACACACACACACACACACACACACACACACACACACACACACACACACACACACACACACACACACACACAAACACAAACACTAACCAAACAACACAGCATATTAAACGTAGAGTTAACTGCCTATAACAGAGAGAGAGAAAAAAAAACAGATAAACAAAAAACACATATAGAGAATGGAGAAGAAGGAAGAAAAAGAAGAAGAGGAGGAGAAAAATGAGAAGAAAGAAAAAAAGAAAAAAAAAAAAAAAAAAAAAAAAAAGAAAAAGGAAAAACAAGAACAACAAAAACAAAAAACCAAGAAAGGAAGGAAAAAAGAAAAGAAAAGGAAAAATCCACGCGTACTCAGAACCCCAGCAGAACAAGAAAAAGAAAAGAGCCAAAACACACGACCTAAAAAACAACAACAAACAAGAAGACACAAGACACACGCAAACACACGACAAAAAACAACAACAAGAAGACACAAGACACACGGCATCACGAAACCCTAGATGACAATTTCGATCGAAACACTCTAAAAAAAAAAAAAAAAAAGAAAAAAAGAGAAAAAAAAGAGGACTCGACACAGAACCTCAGAATCCCCATAGAAGATCGATAACACACTTAAAATAAAAGAGAGAGAAGAAAAAAAAGACGGAAAGACTCGAACAGAACCTCAGAAACCACACAGAAGACATTTCGATCGCGTAAACACTAAAAAAAAAAAAAAAAAAACCTCGACAAACCTTAAAAAAAGCCCATAGAAGACATTTCGATCGGTAAACACTCTAAAAACAAAAGAAAAAAAAAAGAAAAAAAAGACAAATACTCGATACAGAACCTTAAAAAAAAACATAGATGACATATTCGGTCGGTAAACACTCTAAAAACAAAGAAAAAAGAAAAAAAAAAGACGAAATACTCGACACAGAACCTCAGAAACCCCATAGAAGACATTTCGATCGGTAAACACTCTAAAAACAAAAGAAAGAAAAAAAAAATAGAAGATCGGTAAACACTAAAAAAAAAAAGAAAAAAAAGAAAAAGACGAAAGACTCGACACAGAACCCTCAGGAATCCCCATAGAAGATCGGTAAACACTCTAAAAATAAAAGAAAGAAAAAAAAAAGACGAAATACTCGACACAGAACCTTAAAAAAACCATAGAAGACATTTCGATCGGTAAACAACTCTAAAAACAAAAGAAAAAAAAAAAAAAAAAAGGAAGACGAAAGACTCGACACAGAACCTTAGAAACCCCATAGAAGACATTTCGATCGGTAAACACTCTAAAAAAGAAAAAAAAAAGAAAAAAGAAAAAAAAAGACGAAAGAGACTCGACACAGAACCTTAAAAAGGGGAAACGTCATGCAACTTGCCTTCCTCTACACGTCACGCTGTCGACATTCATGAGGTTTTGTTAGACATGGGGAAGAGGAAGGAGAAGGTGAAGAAAGTGCGTGGGGGAGGGGGTAGGAGGAAGGGGTTGGGGTTGGGGGGGTGGAGGTGGGGGAAGGAGGTTGGTCTGCCTGTCTTTCTCTTTTTCTTTCTCTTTCTCTCTTTCTCTCTTGCCCTTATCCTTCTTTCTCATTCCTCCCTACTATCTATCCCTATCCCTTCCACTTCATCTCTCTTCTCCCCATTTCTCTTCTTCCTCTCCACCTTCCTCCCTCCCCCTCTCGCCCTCAATCCTCTCTCCCTCCTTTTCACCCTATCCTCCCTTAAACACCAGAATGAAACACCCTCCCTCCCCCCCTATTCCCCCCTCCCTCATTCCTTCCCTCCCCCCTTCCTTTTTCACCCTATCATCGCCCTCCCCTCCTGCTCCTTCCCCCCTTACACCTTCCTCCTCTTCCCCTCCTTTACCCCTATCGCTCCTCTTCCTCCTTTTCACCCTATCCTCCCCTCCCCCTCACCTCCCTCCTCCTCCTCCTCTCCTCCTTCCTCCCCTCACTTTCCCCTCCCTCCCCACCCCCCTCCCATCCTCTTCCCTTTATCCTCTCCCTCCCCCTCCCCTTCCCTCCCTTCTCCCCTTCATCCCTTCCCACGCCCTCCCCCTCTCCCTTCCCTCCCCACCCCTCCCCTACTCCCCACCCTTCATCCCTCCCCCCTTCCCCTCCCTCCCTTCTCCCCTCTCATCTAAATATCATTCCGGCTTGCTTCTCATTTGCAACATGATCAAGGGAAGACATCAAAGACACATAAAAAGATAAATATTCTCTCGCCTTATTCGTGACTTTCTCTTTTGGAGAACCATAAAGAGAGAGAGAGAGAGAGATAGTAATTACAGATAAAGCGAGATTGTGGTGAGGACCGCTGGAGCAGAGGGGAAGGGAAGGGGGAGCGGAAGGGGAATAAATGGGGTATAGAGAAGCAGAAGAGGTAGGAGGAGAAGGAGGAGAGGAGGAGGGGAAGGAGAGAGGGAATGAAAGAGAGGAGGAGAGGAAAGGGGGAAGGGAAGGAAAGGCGGTACGGGGTGTATGTTTGATTTTTTATGTGTATCTGGCTTATCTTCTCTTTTTCTGTTTGTTTTCTTTTTCTTTGTCTGTTTGTCTCTCTCTCTCTCTGTCTGTCTCTCTCTATTTCTCTCTCCCCCTCTCCCTCTCTCTTGCCTCCCTCCCTTCCTCCCTTCTCCCTTTTCCCTTCTCATTCCCCTCTCTCTCTCCCTTCCTCCTTTCCCTACTCCAAACCTCTCTTTCCTTCTTCACCTCCTTCTCTCTTTCCCTCTTTCTCTCCCCTCTTTCCTTCCCTCTTTCTCTCCCCTCTCTCTCCCTCTTTTCTCCCCCTCTCTCTTCCCTCTTCTTTCCCTGCTCTCTTTCCCTCCCCTCTCTTCTCCCTACCTTCCAAACCTGGGTGAAGGTGGAGGGTGGGGAGAGAAGGGGTTGGGAAGGTTGCAATCATTGTTTTGTATCCGAATGTTTTGCCCCTAATCATCCTGGGGTTTGGAGAGAACGGTAGTAGGGCGGAGGGTTTAGCATTTTAATTTCCCCATTACCTGTTGTTCAGCCTTCGCCATCATCATTCACTCCTGACGTAATTTGTTTACCCAAACTGCGCTCCTCTCTCTCTCTCTCTTCCTCTCCTCTCTCTTCGGTTCGGTCGGTTCGGTTCGAGGTCTCTCACTCTCCCTCTCTCTTCGGTTTGGTCTCTCACTCTCTCTCTCTCTCTCTTCGGGTTCTCTCTTCGGACGCTCTCTCTCTCTCTCTCTCTTCTCTCTCTCTCTCTCTCTCTCTCTCTCTCTCTCTCTCTCTCCTCTCTCTCTCTCTCTCTCTCTCTCTCTCTCTCTCTCTCTCTCTTAACATTGATTTATCGTTCGACTGTCGCCTATCTAACACCGTCATAAGGAGATGACGAGGGAAAGGAAGGAGGTGAAGAGAGAAATAAATGGGGGTTAAGAAAAAGAAGAAGAGGAGGAAGGAGAAGAGGGAGGGAGGCAAGGGTGAAAAGAGAGGGGAAGAGAATAGGAAAGGGAAGATAGTAAAGAGAGAAAGGGAGAGGAGGAGGGGAGAAGAGAAGAAGAAAGAGAGGGAGGAGAAGAGGAAAAGAAGAGAGGAGAAGAGAGGAAGGGGAAGAGAGAGAAGAGAAGCAGGGGAAAAAAGGGAGGGGAAAGAGAGGAGAAGGAAAAGAAGAGAAGAGAGAGGGAAACGAATAGAGAAGAGAAAAGAAGGAAGAGAGAAGAAGAGAGAAAAGAATAGAAAGAACAGGAAAAAAGAGAGAAGAAAGAGAATTAGCACAGGTAGAAAAGAAGAAGGAAGCGAGGAGAGGAGAGGAGAGAGAGAGAAGAGAGAGAGAAAGAGACGACGGCCCAGCATCGCCAAAAGAGCAAAAGATGTTCTGGGTCGAAGGTCAATGCTTATCGTGTCCTGGTTTCCTGCTCGGTCTCTTCCGCATATTAAGATGTTGGTTTTATGTGGTTGTATGTGGGCGTCTGGTAATGCTGGCGCGTGCGTGTGTGCCTGCATGTATGTACGTATGTGTGTACAGTGTGTATGTTTGATTTTATGTTTGTATGTATGTATGTATGTTTGTATGTTTGCGTGTATGTACAGTGTGTATGTATGTATGTTTGTATGTATGCGTGTATGTATAGTGTGTATGTATGTTGTATGTATGTTTGTATTCGTGTACAGTATGTCTGCTATGTATGTAATTTTTGTATTTCGTTACAGTAGTTGATGTATGTTGTT
>NW_020869321.1:307308-309001 GCF_003789085.1 Penaeus vannamei | reverse complement strand
CTGTGTTAGATGTGAGCGTAGTGTGAGCAGGAGTCAGTAAGAGGTGTGTATATTATTATATATAATAATATATATATATATATATATATATATATATATATATATATATAATATTTACTATGCATATATTATGGGTATTAGGAGTAATATATTATATAATTATATGGTGTAAGTATGGGTATGATGTGAATGAAAGAATACAGGAGCAGTCACTAATAGAGTTGACATACCATACAAATATAAGAGAAATAATAGTAATAATAAATAAAATGAACTAGATTAAAAAAAAATACGTCAAAGGTAAAGACTGCCACTGAAAGAAATAAAGTTCCTTGTAAGGTCGCTTGATAAGGATTAGAAGAACGGACAGAGGGAAAGGAGAGAGGAAGATGAGTGTAGGCGGAAAGCGGATGCGGATAGAGAGGAGGGGAGGTAGGATGAGTGAGAGAGAGGAGATAGAGAGGAGGGAGGAGAGTAGAGAAGAGAGAGAGAGAGAGAGAGGAGAGAGAGAGAGATGAGAGAGAGAGAGAGAGAGAGAGGGGGAGAAGGAAGAAAATGACGAAGAGAGTGTTGGAGGGGGGTTATGGGATGCGCGATCTCATGAGAGGAGACGACAGTGCGTAGGTGCGGTGTGGACGTATGTAGGGAGAGAAGATGATGGTCGTAGGAAATGTGGATGAGAGGGAGTGAGACGAGAGGGGTAGGGGTCAGAGTGATAAGGAATAGAGTCGTTGAAAGGTGCTTTGTCCTAAGAAGAGGTAAGGAGGTGATGGAGTCGTTTGCGAGGAATCAATCGATATACGTTTTTTCTTCTTCTTTTCTTCTTTCTTTTTTTAATTTTTTAGAAGAGAGAGAATAATCAGTAAGAAAAAAAATAAAAGATGAGATAAAAAGAGAATAAGAAAAAGAAAATTCCTTTTATTACGTATAACAATTCTCCTTCCGAACTTTTGAAAAACAAAAGCGACATGATATTCGCGCCAAAGTGAACCATCCGGGAACCTCTAATATATACAACTAGAATCTTCGGGGGAAATAAAGTGCTGCGAGAACACAATGCGGCTTCTGTTGGGGGGCAAATGCTTCGAAAAATTAATTTGCATAAATGAAAGTGTAAGAAAAGGCGTGTAAGAAGAAATTAGTTTGCATAAATAAAACTGTAAGGATAAGAACGCTAAAATGGTGTTTGTGGAAAGGATGCGATATATATATTATATAATATATATATATATATATATATAGTATATACTATATATATAATATATATATATTATATATATAATATATATATTATATATATATATATATATATATATATATATATATATTTAACGCTTATATTCACTATATTGTAAGAAAATTACAAAGGTAAGTTATTCTTACAAATGTAGGTTATGAAAGAAGAATAACATGACAAGTATAATAAGAAATTGTAAAACAAAGGAAATGAATATATAAACAAACCTTACGCAAAAGGAATATACATACATAATAAATGAATAAATAAATGCAAAAAGAAAAAAAAATTTGATTTAAAATACTAAATAAATCTAACCGATAAAACAATAACTGATCAATAACAATTTTAGATAATGAATAATTGATAAAACACAGATAAGAGAGAAAACACTCACCACAAAATGATATATATATCCCAAACGCACAGAGAAATATTCCGTTGCATTTCCAGAAA
>NW_020869321.1:294808-299808 GCF_003789085.1 Penaeus vannamei | reverse complement strand
CATATTTGTTATATGTTTTGTAATTTTATGCTTAATGACTCCATCACCAACATAAATGTTAAATAAAATACCAGGTATGAAAAGTGAATGGTATGATTTCATATTTTCCCACTAGTTTTTATTCTAATGCATATTTGAGGTTTATTTGAATAATTTGTATGGAACATAGCAAAGGCATTATTTGTTTATGCTTTACTTATTACCACACCAACGAAATTATTCGAATATAAAAGAACAACAGCAATGCAGAGATGTATTATTCACAAGAGGTAAGTACTGGGATAGTCCAAGGCACATTTCCATTATGTTTTTGATTAGGTACTGCTGCTACATATCTACTACTATTACTACAGCTACTATTTTTACTACTACTACTACTATTACTACTACTATTACTATTACTACTATTACTACTGCTACAAAAAATGCCATTAGTATATTCTGAATGAATCACTCAACCGTACTATGTGACCCGGTTTTACGTCAGCCATACGATAAGGTTTTCCATATGTCACAGGCTTTACTTCCGGGTCGTCGCAGGCTGCATTTCCACTCATCTTGCTGACGTCATCATTTACCTTCGATTTTACATGAAAGTTGTAATCAAACTCGTTAGCAATTAAGGGATTTAAACTATTCAGAACTATTGAACTAGCCACGGTGATTTTTGCATAATGAGGTACTACCGTCAAAATATAAGACTTTTTCGTAATTAGTTATTAGCAATTAGGAAGAGAGATAAGGATTTAATTTAGCTTCTATTCCGAAAAATAATTTCCTTTATTTATATGCGAATATTTTTTCATACATATAAATATACATATATATGACACTCTGCCCAGGTTACGACCCCAAAGCAGTATAACACATTGCATAATCAACAGCAATGGAACGTCAAAATTAAACCAGAATTGTTAACAGAGTATCCACACGTGGGTGTAATAGGTAGGGTTCGCTCTGTTTGATAAGGAGTGTTGCACTCTGTTGCAGGATTTTATGCAACTGTAGGGGAGTGTCTCTTAAAGATTATTGCACTATTGCAGAGACATTTTCGAAAATATGATGTGAATGGAAAAAGATGTTCTCGAAAGTGGTACGAGTCTGCTAGCTAAGTCCCAGTAGGAATAATAATCATGAAAAATAATGATTACCATTACTATAATCACTATCATGATTATTTCTATATGACTGTTTTAATTATTACTGCCGCTATATCTAGCACTTATCATAATAATTACTACATAGGACTGTTACTACAACTACTTACTAATTACTAGTATTACTACATTCAGTATTACCATATTAACTGCCACTACTTTTATTACTAATAGTACTACTAGTGTTATTATTATTACTAATACTACGTCCACCTACTACTACTATAACAAAGACTTTACCATTATTACAAATGCGATTACTACAACTGCTGCTAATACTACAAATTCAATTTGTACTGCGACTTCTACAACAACTACTACTACTACAACTACTGCTACTACTTTTACTCTTGCTATTGTTTATCCGTATCATCTTTCTGCTTTTCTCATTATTATTATTATTATCATTATTATTATTATTATTATTATTATTATTATTATTATTATTTATATTATTATTATTAATTGTTATTGTTATTGTTATTGTTATTGTTATTGTTATTGCATTATGATTATATTATTATGATTATGAAGATCATCTATTATTATTATTGTTATCATCATTATCATTATCTTAATAGTCATCATTATTGTTATTTTTATCATCATTATCCTTATCACCATCATCATTGTTATCACTATCATTATTACCATTATTATTCTTAAAATTTTCATTATCATTATTGGTGTTGTGTTGTTATTATCATTATTATTATTTCATTATCAACATTAATATTTTGTTGTTATCATCACCATCACCATCACATCACCATCACCACCACCACCATCATCATCACCATCACCATAATCATCATCATCATCATCATCAACACCTTTACTACTACTATTATTATCAATACCATTATTGTTCTTATACTACTAATGATGCTGCTGTTGATGTATGCATATACAGTTTTCTGACAAAGACCTTGTGTAAACGTACTAAAAGTTTTTCTTTATGTATTCTTCACTTTTGTTTATAAGAATATTTTTTTCTCGAAATTCATCTGCGCCCATTAAAAATCTAAAACAAAAGAAAGAAAGAAAGAAAAAAAAAAAAAAAAAAAAAAAAAAAAAAAAAAACGAAGTACTGCATATAGTAAAGCCATAAAATTTTATAGCCAAACCATGCATCAGTTATTGCCGACTCTGTACAGCTATCGAGTCTCAATTCAAAGCCAAAGTTGTAGTCACATAAACGAATACAGTTTTATTTCCTCGATAACTTTTTTTCAAAACAGAACACGACATTTAAATCACACAAAATGGGCATTTTTGAAAAAAGAAAGAAAGAAAGAAAGAAAGAAAGAAAGAAAAAAATCTTAAACAATACGGGAATCCAAAATTAAACTCCTCGCAAAATATACAGTATGCAAGGCACGTAGATTAAACACATTCATGTAACACTAAATACGAACAGCCTCCGAAGACCCTTAATGTTATTTCTTAAAAGGTCGCGTAAGGTTTAAGTATAATTTTCAAGAAGTGTATTCAAGGGATTCCTTTGATATGTTAATGCCACCGAGAAGCGACCCTTCATCATGTGGTCCTTGTTTTTAGCTTTTTATAATATTTTTGATATATTTTTATTTATTATTATTATCTTTATTATTTTAGAGAGAGAGAGAGAGAGAGAGAGAGAAGAGAGAGAGAGAGAGAGAGAGAGAGAGAGAGAGAGAGAGAGAGAGAGAGAGAGAGAGAGAGAGAGAGAGAGAGAGAGGAGAGAGAGAGACTTACTCGCCATTCATAACTGATGACCATTAAAGCGGCACGTATAGAGTTTCTTTTTGTATCTCTATCTCATTCATTTGCGTTTCCTTTTGATATGTTTCCTTTTTATAGATACCAATATCAATAGTTAGAAAGAAAGAAAGAGATATATATATATATATATATATATATATATATATATATATATATATATATATATATATATATATATAGATAGAGAGAAGAGAGAGAGAGAGAGAGAGAGAGAGAAGAGAGGAGAGAGAGAGAGAGAGAGGAGAGAGAGAGAGAGAGAGAAGAGAGAGCAGAGAGACAGAGAGACAGAGACAGAGACAGAGAGAGACAGATTGAAAGACAGACACACAGACAGGCAGGTAGGAAGGCAGGCAGGCAGGCAGGCAGGCAGGCAGGCAGGCAGGCAGACAGACAGACAGACAGAGACAGATTGAAAGACAGACACACAGACAGGCAGGCACAGGCAGGCAGGCAGGCAGGCAGGCAGGCAGGCAGACAGACAGACAGACAGAGACAGATTGAAAGACAGACACACAGACAGGCAGGCAGGAAGGCAGGCAGGCAGGCAGGCAGGCAGACAGACAGACAGACAGAGACAGATTGAAAGACAGACACACAGACAGAGGCAGGAAGGCAGGGCAGGCAGGCAGGCAGAGACAGACAGAACAGAGACAGATTGGACAGACAGACAGACAGATCAGACAGACAGACAGCGCAAGGGAATCTCGCTCGCGGGAGCCTAAGCGAAGCCGAGTTCCGAGACAGGACGTCGTCTCAAGGTTGCACTGCAGTTGTAAATGTAGTGGAAACGTTTACTTCCGCTTGATTGCCTTTGCGAAACGGGGAACTTTAGGGGATTCCCCGCCATGGTGCAGCATCTACATCTTAACCACTTAGAGCCTGGCCAATTTGTTCCTCGGTATGCTGTTATTTATTTATTTGTTTGTTATTTTTCTCATCAAACCCATTTTGATGTGAATCTTATAGCCCCGTTTTATATTTTGTTTATACATATCACCGATTTTCGTATTTACTTTATTTCCATTTTACACATTTATTGAGGGTACGTGAAGTTGTTGCTATTCTTCACTGTATGTGAAGGAAATCGGTTTATTTACTTTGCTTATAATGCATGTGTTATATGTGTTTTTGATATTCTTTAGTAAACTGATGAAGAGATATGTATATTTAGTATTTCATTTCCTTATTGGTTGGTTCATTTTTATTCTTTTGTTTTATATAATTATGGGATATTTTGCAGAGTGAATGATGACTGCTTATTTCATGAAATATTTTGAACAGTTCATGAACACCGATAAAATAAAAATCAATGAACAGTAATGAGGATGAGAAAATATTTAGTAAGCAATGAACAGTGGATGATGTAAAGCCGTATTAAATGAACAAAAATAATGATAAACAGATAAATGAAAGCAAAAAAAATGGACTCGACAACTATCTATTTTGAAAAAGATGAGTGCTTTTGAGAGGACCAGACTTTAGTGAAAAAATAATAAGGAATACGCTTGACCCTTAAAAATACAAAACGTTTATAAACACCACTATATTATCTTTTACAAAGAGAGCCGAGTACTCTATAGTCCTGAGTGAGTTGCCAGTTTATATTTTTTTTCATTCTTTCCTAAGACCGCGGTTCACCCATTCTGGGATCCCGCTCTGCAACGTACGCCTTGTACTCAATTGCAAAAAGGGAGTACGTTTTATGAATAAAGACAGCAGTTGAGCATCTGGCGCGGTGTCTCAAAGACGATTTGTGGGCAGGAAGATGTCGGGGGATGAGGAAGAGAAGAAGTGATTGAAAGAATAAAACGAAATATGGAGATAAGAGGGATGTGATCAATGATTCATAAGTAACTTTCATTTATATTTTATTCTCATTTTCCTTTATTATTATCTTCATCTTATTTGATTCGTTTTTTTTTCTCTCTTTTATTCAGCATGATAATTTGATTTATTTAGCCATTATAATTATTATTATTTGATTTATTTATTTACTTGTCTTTCGCGGGTACTGCTCAGTAGGAAAAGCTAAAATGCGGAAGAACAGTCCGCTGAATAATAAATGAAGGGAACGGAAGA
>NW_020869321.1:279808-282308 GCF_003789085.1 Penaeus vannamei | reverse complement strand
CATGAAAGGTCAAGAGGGCGATAAAGCATATAAAAGAGACAAATAACTTGATCAAAGCTGCTATTATGTTTGCAACAAAAGAACTTGGCTCAAAGAAAGCAACCATCAGATAAGGACAGAACCATGGTAGAAGAGACAATTAAAATGTGACATTAAATATTAAGAAGCTGAAGAGAGATATGAATATCCGAGAAAGAGAGAAAACCAAACAAAAACACAAAATAGATACAGAATACGGAAACCAAAGAGTTAAAACGAATGCTAGAGCAAATGCGATCAAGATGAAGATATATGACCAGAAAACAAACTAGTACAAACAAATAAAGGTGTAAATGAACCAGAATAAGCAGTACCGAGAACTGAACGGGGAATGAAAAAAAAAAAGGAGGTAGAATGGTTGAGAGGAACCAAAAGGGTGAAAGTCAACAATAGTCAGTACAAAATTACAATCATGAAAACTATAGTCGGTGCTTAAAAATAGACTCAAGCACAGGCGGGTACAGGGATACTGGATAATAGAAATTGTTGCCCCAGGGGATAATAACCTACATATAGAAAGTACAGGAGAAATACCATAACCTCATAAATGTATACGGAATACGGAAAGTTGGTGTCGTGGGATGTGTGACAAAGAATTTGCAATAGGGATTGGAAAAATTGGGAGGCATAATACAAACCGAGTTACTACATAAGACAGCATTACTAGGAACACCTAGAATACTGAGTTAAGCACCTAAATCATAATGTTTTCTAACAAGAGTCCAGAGGGACCTTTATTCAAGGAACATTGTAAGGAGAGTCCCTGTTATGCCAGTGTATAGGGGAGTAATGATACTGGAAATGGTCACAGTAACGATAATGATAATAATAATGGTGATGAGGATGGTAATGATAATAATAACAACAATAATGATAATACTAACTTAATTACAAATAAATAGTGATGATAATAATAATAACAATAATAATAATGGTAATTGTAATGATGATAATAACAATAGTAGCAATAGTAATGATAAGCAGATAATGGAAATAATAATTATAATAATAATAATAGTAATGTGAACAAGAGTAGCAGCAATAATAATAATGAAGGCAATGATAATACTAATGTTAATGATGATAATAATAATAATAATAATAATGACAAATGTAGTAGTAATAGTAATGATTATGATAATAAGTTTGCTATACATTTTATCTCTTGATGTTCTTATCGGCGTTCACTCTAGATCAATAAAACAAAAATGATTGTCTACAATGAAGCCATAAAAGTACAGTATTAAATTATGCCTTAGTTATTGCGACGCTGGAACTGCCACTGAGCTAAACGAAAATTAAGTTTTACTTTCTCGTTGACATTCATTCCGAAACTGATAAAATTTATATCGCGAGGGGCACTAGTGTTAGAATATGGTTGGTGTGAAAGGGAGAGAATATATACAATGATTTTCAAGAGTAATTATATTACATTAGGTCTCGAATGCTGTGCACTACAACTCAATTTCTCGTACCTGAGGAATGATAAAATTTTGCCACGTGCGAACAAGCTTCTAAACATCCTTTCTGTAAACCTTGGGAGCAAGCGTAAGGGCTTAGTAGGAGCTTTCAAGGGGTCTATTCAGAGGTTTCTTTTGACATGTTAATGCCACAAACAAGCACGGCTTCCTCGGGTGGTTCTACAAGAAGGTACGAGAACTCACCATTGAAGAATAGAGTGCATACAATTTGGTGGAGTTGATTTCTTGTTCCACTCTGTCTGTTCCTGCTGTTACTACTGGATCTTCGTCATCTTGTTTGTTTTGTGCAAGTGTCTGCTTGTTATGTGTGTGTTCATTTGTAAAAGTATGTGTGTTTGTGTGTGCGTGTATGTAAAGGGGAGAGGAGAGAAAGAAAGAAAGAGAGAGAGAGAAAGAAAGAAAGAAAAGAAAGAGAGAAAGAACGAAAGAGCGAGACAGGGAGAGAAATAGCAAACCTCATGGCATGGGAGAGACATAAAGAAATTCTAGCGCGTGAGAAGCAGAGAAAAGTTGGGGAGTAAGACAGCATCTTAGACGAGTTGGGCGCCGTCTCTGGGCAACGCTGCAAGTGTAAACAAGGCCAAGGGCGGCACATTTCCTACGGTGCCTCAGTAACAAGCAGTGGCCGGAGAAACATCGGAATTTGGAAGAAGAAAAGACAAGAATAAGAGGGAGAATGGAATGGATATGTATAAATAAACAAAAATAAAAGAAAACGAGTAATATCATAAAATCAAGCAGTTACGGTTTATATTTGAATAAATAAATAAAACAAGACACAATACACTGAATTCTTGACATGATTCCTACATTTACTTGTAACGGAAACTACACTTCCTTATACTGCACAATATAACTGTAATATGATATTGTTTATCGAAGCAAAATCCAAAAAATGATAGACAGGCTCAAAACTTTACTTGAATATGAAAACTTTGTCAGAAAACTTTTGATACTGATTTTTAGATCATTCAAAGGTC
>NW_020869321.1:262308-264808 GCF_003789085.1 Penaeus vannamei | reverse complement strand
AAGAGGAGAGAGAGAGAGAGAGAGAGAGAGAGAGAGAGAGACAGAGAGAGAGAGACAGATAGACAGACAGAGACAGAGAGACAGAGAGAGAGAATAATGAATCAAGAAAAGGAAAAACCACAATGACCACCACATGAAAGACATTCCAGAAAAGGTAGCCAGACAGCTAAAGATAACCCATCTTGTCTCCAAAGCCAGGGGGGTATGAAAGTGCATGAAAGCTGCAATGGCAAGCCTCATCTGAGTGGAATATGTTGTGAGCAAAATGGCCCTTCGTCCATCGGAGGAGAAAAAGCGAGATGAAAGATAAGTTAAAGGAAAAGGGTCTAAGAAAATAGTGGAAAATATTGGAGAGAAGATGGAAGATAACGAGGCAGAAGAAATATAAATTGTATATACACCCACACATCTCGACAGTGATAAAATGAGAATAGTATCCGAGGAATATTTAGTGTAAAAAGGAGAAACAAATGATTAAAAGACACCGAAATGAATTCTAACACGCATCAAATAATGACAATGAGAATATGTAAGATTAACATGGTATACCTCATCTTTATACTTCAAACGGCACTTAATGACTTTTATTCCTTGTTGGTAATTGAATATACAAGGTACTAGTTGATCTTTAAGGAAACACATGACAGTAAATCCTATAAATTCCTACAGGATTTCTGATTTCACGGAATGTAAAACTTAAACAATATTTCCACGAACAATAATACACAATATGATTCTATTCTCAACATAGAGGTCGAAGATAAATACTAAAGAGTCGGACTTGTAACAGAGAATAGTGAAACCAGATCTACATCGTCGAACACGAGAATATGGAATTGCGACATCTACGTGACGGGACGAGAATAGAAATGCTTGTAACTGAGAGATATGTATGTTCAGGAAAATGAGAGATCGTTTTGACATTTAATTTGGAAAAGGTAAATAAGAATGCAATAATGTTTTTAATATAAACAAACTCTCTCTCTCCCTCTCCCTCTCTCTCGCTTTCTCTCTCTGTCTGTCTGTCTGTCTGTCTCTCTCTCTTTCTCTTTCTCTTTCTCTTTCTATCTCTCTATCTCTCTATCTCTCTATCTCTCTATCTCTCTATCTCTCTATTTCTCTATCTCTCTATCTCTATCTCTTCTCTCTCTCTCTCTCTCTCTCTCTCTCTCTCTCTCTCTCTCTCTCTGCTCTCTCTATATCTAAAGAATGGATTTTACTATAAACTCAATTGTCACTGTTAGCGTCAGAGGTTGCACTGATTTTAGCATTTCTACATTAAAAAAATCTGGCAATACGATAATAATATATATATATATATATATATATATATATATATATATATATATATAATATATATATATATATATATATATATATATTATATCTAAAGAATATTCATCAATAATGAAAAGAAGAAATTACATACACAAACATACAGACATGTTCATCAACGTTGTTGATCACAGCAAACCCTACGGTAAAATAATCCAAATCTGAGTAAACGCACTCATTCATTTAAAACAACCATCAGTCGTTTGTTCTGGAACCGGGTAATGGTTCCTCAAAAACTGGTAATGGGTTTAAAATGACTTATACCGCCTGGTGTGTCTCCTTCAGTGAGCAGAGAAACTTTCAGAAGAAGTAGAAGATAAGGAACAACTGCTGCAGAGTTAGTTTGTTTGTTTTTCTTCTTTTTCTTTTTTTTTATTGCCTCTTTCCCTCAGGTCTGCCACAAGCAAAGTTGCGTTATCTTTTTTTCTCTCTCTCTTTGATTTTAGAAGGTATTTACTTGCACAGCTACTTTCCTTACCGGCTTATCCAACAGTTGCCATCATAGGTCGGTGCAGTGAATGGTGAATAGATTATTGACCAAAATGATTAGGAATTGATAAAAATGATTAAGCTTTATAATAATAAATGTATTTGTTACGATATGCTGTTCAGTCATATCCAGTTTCCGGCTTACAAAACTCTCCCTTTACACACCTTAACATCTGACGAAATCGACGTGATCCCGATGAAGATGCAATAGAAACGTGGTAGTAATATCTGTAATGCGGGGTCAATCACTCCCGTTAATACTTATTTCTATACTCACGTTTCTGTGGATGCTGGAGATTTGGGTCTTTCCTCCCCGGAAGTAAGGGTTACGGCACGGAAAGAGAATAGCGTGAGAACTTTACTCAGTGTAAGGGGCAGGTGAAGACATTCCTAAAGTATGCATAGGCGACAGATAAGATTTCCATGAATAGAGACAAAAAAATTTCATGAAAATAGAAGTAATTCTGACAGGATCCAACTAAGTTTAAGAGAGATTCACTTGATACAAAAAAAAAAAAAAAAAAAAAAAAAAAAAAAAAAAAATATATATATTATATATATATATATATATATATATATATATATATATATATATATATATATATATATATAAATCCTTAAGTTACAAGCCTTTTCATTCGCGTCCCGTCACGTAGATGTCGCAATTCCATATCCT
>NW_020869321.1:249808-259808 GCF_003789085.1 Penaeus vannamei | reverse complement strand
ATAATATACATATATATGTGTGTGTGTGTGTGTGTGTGTGTGTGTGTGTGTGTGTGTGTGTATATATGTATGTATGTTATAGTATATATATATATATATATATATATATATATATATATATATATATATATATATATATATATATATATATATATATATATATACATATATATATATATATATATATATATATATAATATATATATATATATGTGTGTGTATTGTGTGTGTGTGTGTGTGTGTGTCGTATTGCATATATATATATATATATATATATATATATATATTATAATATATATTATATATGTGTGTGTGTGTGTGTGTGTGTGTGGTGTGTGTGTGTGTGTGTGTGTGTGTGTGTGTGTGTATTTTCTATTGCAAAATGTGTAAATATACAAGAATAAAAAAAAAAGTACTCTGTAATGAAAGTGAAACTTGGTGGATCTCAAGTATTGCCAAGCGCCGTCCAAAGCCTCTCAGAAAGGAACATGATTCATCTCTCCCATTTGTTCACTTTCTGCTTTTATCGCATTGCAAGTGGGACAGCCGTACGAGCTGGCCACATATTCTAAATCTCTGGTGCACTTTGTTTAGTTCTTTTGGTGTTTTTAAAGATATATAGTCAACTAAGTATGAAAGCCTTATTTGTTATTGTTTATTGTTGTTATTTATCATTTATTATTGTCTTTGGTTGAAATTAATTCCGTAGAAAATGAAAATCATAATGCTAAAACAAGAGAAAAAACATAAATAAAACATCGATCCTTGTATTTTATGGACCTTTTTTATCAAAATAATCTAATTCGTTTTCCTGACAAATAACATTACATCATGTCTGTCTGGCCGGTCGCAGGTTCACATGTATCTATCAAGGGGTTAATCATATTCCCCTTACTTTCGCCGGCGCAAATCTTTTTCTCCGATTAATTACTCCCCAAAAACATTCCCTCGGCCATTAAAACTTCCCCCTTGATCATCACTCCGACTCTTTCGACACAGACAGCAACAACATCTGCTTCCCCTATCGCTTCCTTCCCCCTCCTCCACTTTACCTTTCATGTGCCTTCGCTTCCCATCACGATGGAGTGGGTGGGTGGGGGAATAGGAGGAAGTAGGGGGGGGAATGGTGAGGTTGGGGTAGGGTATAGGGTATGGGGAGAGTTGGGGTGTGGCTGGGAGTGGGGAGGGGCGTTTGGTGAAGTCATCAACATCATGGGGTCCCCTCCGAGTGATTCGACAGCTTGCTCAGAGGAGACGAAGGGCCTGAGAGCTGCTGACAAAGGTCACTGCCGAGGGGACGCGGCCAGAGGAACGCGAGAGGAGGAGAGATTACGAAGAGAGAAAAGAAAAAATGTAAAAACGGGCAGAGTCGGAAGTGAATTATAATCAGCAAACATCATGGTCCTCCAGTGATCGCAGCTGCTCGGAGAGACGAGGGCCGAGAGCTGCTGACAAGGTCATGCGAGGGGACGCGGCCAGAGGAAGGCGAGAGGAGGAGAGAGACGAAGAGAGAAGAAAAATGTAAAACGGCGATCGGAAGTGAATATAATCTTTCATCTTTGGATAAACAAATAATCGAAGAAGTAAAATTATGGGAAAATATCAGTAATTCGACAAATGTAAATGCAAACAACGTACATAACTCGAGGTCTTTCACCCTCATAAACAATGTACCGTACTTTGTCTACAGACGCAATAAATCACTTGGGTGTGATGTGATTGCACATGTACCTAATGCATATTTAATGACCTTGATCTGTTTTAAAGGATCTCGCCACCTATAAATTGAACTTTTACTTGTCGAACGACAGTATTAAGAGTAGTAAAATTCCGGCCGAACGAACGGGGGCGTTGATGGCTTGGCTGGAAGGGTTATTGTGTGACGTGACTTTCCATTAGTGAAATCGGAGAAAAGGGAACAAACACACACACACACACACACTATATATATATATATATATATATATATATTATATATATATATATATATATATATATATATATATATATACATATACATATATATATATAATATATATATATATGTATATATGTATATATGTATATATATATATATATATGTATGTATGTGTGTATGTGTGTATGTGTGTGTGTGTGTGTGTGTGTGTGTGTGTGTGTGTGTGTGTGTGTGTGTGTGTGTGTGTATGCGTGTGTCAGATTTTTTTTTTTTTTTTTTTTTATCAAGGCCCCTAAAACTTGAGGAGCCCTACATAAGCCTATAGGATAATCTGGCTGCCTCTTATATCAAAGAGGATTTCAATACATTAATTTCAGTGACGGGCAGGGCGCGCTTGCCGAATCCGTAAGGTAAACATTTAACACTAAAAGAGAAGAAAAAAATGGTTTCGTGAGCCTCTGTTTCCGGAGAGCCACTAGGTTCAGCCCAGTCAGCCTTATGTGAAAATCAGTCAAGGACAAAAAGAAAAAAAAATCATGGCGATTCTGTCTGGAACAAGTAAAATGTCAAATATACGCCACTGTAGTTCATACTACTGGTTTTGCTCTATTCTGTTGGAAAAGCCCCCAGCCGGTTGAAAAGGTGTCAGCCGATGAACAGATTGTTCCGTTCAAATAGAAAAAGAAAATATAAAAATCCTCAAATACTTTAACATAAAAAATGGGCTAGAATAAACGTATTCTATCTGAAATACACACAAATGCGATTGGTTTTCTTTCAGAATAACAGGAAATCCTCGGGTAATGTCCTTGACTTTCGATAGCCAATTCACAAAAAAAAAAAAAAAAAAAAAAAACTATTGAGAATTAGTTGAACAAAACCAAGCGAAGAATCTTTCTGGCTATTAAATTCCATTTAATGCACAAACACAGAAGTCTGGGCATAGACACAAAATTGCAATTACAGATAACTTTGAGATTACATTCAAATAAGTTGACTTTTTTTTTACCATCGATGGAGTGCTAAATAGTGTCTGTCAGTACCACTTCTATGCATTAAAATTTGAACACCCTATAGGCTTTGTATAGGATTTTTATAAGATCTCGTAAATGGCATCATGCCTTAACTTTGACATGGTGGTAGGAAACGCATAACCTTAGAATAATTTATATGAATTCTTTTAGAAAAGAACGTTAGTCTGTTTAAAAATATGTTACTTACACCATAAGAAAACCACCTCAAATGTGTTTTAGTTCGTAAATAAAGACTTTCCAGTTCCTGTTTTAATTACCATTGTTATATTTCAGAATTACAAATCTTCACCATTAACTTCGATATTGCCAATGAAAAAAACATTATAGGACTTTATTATCTCAAAATGCCAAATCAGTCTTATAAGTGGACTCTCGAGCACCTGAGTCTACATCTTATGGAGCTTTTATTAGAGCGGAATTGAAGATATATGTTGTAAACGGCAGGATAATTATGCACTAATTGATTTACAGTATGTTATGAGGGGAGACTAAATTATATTACGTATAGAGCAATATAAACTTGCACATCATCGTTGGCGTATTCATTCCTCTTGCGTATTGTACAAAGCACTGCACAGATATTTGAAATCTGCCTTTCTGTTTTTCCTAACACCATCGCCTTTATCACAGATACTTTTATTTTTATAGTACCTGTTATCGTTCACATTTCCAATGTAATCATTATCCTTTAGCCTTTACAAATTTCAGGTTGAGGTAGAATATTTCTTTAAGGAAAATAGTTTCTTACATTCTTCCTGTACAGACACAATGCAAGGTCACTGGCTCACCGAAGTCGAACACGAACCCACACCGGGCAGCCCTTCCACGTGATGGGTCGGAGGGGAAGGGGACACGGGCACGGTTTCTCTCCGTGCTTCAGTAAATATGTACGTAATGTGATCGTGCATCTTATTAATATGCATCTACACACTCATCTATACATTTGCATAGTAATCATTGCATCCATTGTCTAATTTCCGATATAGAATAGTAAATAGACTCCGGCTTTGTTCCGCTAAGCTGTTAGAATGATCATTTTGCTGATGTTGTAATCATGACATGGTATTGCTGTGCATATCAACTTTAATGATAAAAGCATGGTTATATTACATTTGATATAATTCCAAAACTGTTTTCATTATTATTCTCAGAATAAATATTTATCACGACTGCTATCTATTCCTGTTTATCGCGAGAATTGAGGATATTTTGAACATTTATGAATGTGAAAAATACTGACTGTAAATTGCATTAATAACAAAACTCCCTGGTGGTTAATTGACAGTTGTGTTATTCAAACGAAATTAGTGTTTTTGCTACATTAAAACATTTGCAGCATTAAAATAAAAACTTTCAACATGGTAATACATCAAGAGTTCGAAAACATAATTTCGAGAGGGGGGGGGGATTGTCATTCATTATGAAGAGACGGAAAAAAGAAAAAATGTTCACAAGTATTATTAACCATTTGCAATAGTTGTCATCGTTGCATTTATTATTTATTTATTTATTATTTATCATTTATTTTTATTTATTTAAATCATTTATTTTATTTATATTTAATCATTTATTTATTTATTTATTTAAATTATTTTTTATTTATTTATTATTATTTTATTTTTATTTATTTATTTATTTATTATTTATTTTTTTTTTCGGGAACAAGAAGTCAAGGTTATGAAATTGATGGTTATTTGATAATTGTGATTAAAATTCTTTAATGAAGTTCCTTGATCATATAAACATTATCCGTATCATTTATCACCATCACCATAACCATCGTCATCATTATCAATATGATCATCATCATTAGCAGCAACATCATCATCATCACCATCATCACTGTCATGGTTATCATTATCATTCTGACAATTTTCATTAATGTTTGTATTATTGTTATTATCGCTATTCTGACGTTATTGCATTATGGTGGTTCATATAAGAATTATTGTCGTCATTTTTTGTTGTTTATGGAGCTTTATTATCATAATTACTGTTAGCATTTTTATTATTATTGTTATCACTAAAATTATCAAATTTATTACAAATATTTTAAATTTTTATAATTACCTTTATTATTATCATCATTATTGTTATTATAATTACTATTATCAATTATTATTATTATTATTATTATCAGTATTATTATTACTTTATTATTATTTTATTATAAATATTATCATTATTATTATCAATATTGTTATTGTAATTACATTCAATATTATTATTATCATTATTTCATTTAAATTACTTTTATTATTATTGTTAGTATTATTATGAATTTTGTCATCATAATTACTGATATCATTATCATCATTATTATTATAATCCTCATCATCATTGCTACTAGACTGGTTATTATTATATTATTATTATATATTATTATTATTATTATTATTATTATTATTATTATTATTATTATTATTATTATTATTATTATTATTATTATTATTATTATTATTATCATCATGATTATTTTTTATTATTACTAGCATGATTATTGCTATTGCCAATATTACTTTCACTATTATTGTTACTAGCATTATTATGATTTTATGAATATCAATATCGTGATTTTCTTACTGTTATTGTTTATGTTTCTGTTATTCCTTTATTAATCTATAATATCATCACTTTCATTCTTATTTGTATCGGTTATTATCAATTTTGCTTTGTTGTCATTATTATTATTATCAATTTTATTATCATTATCAGTATGGTTGTCATTATTATTATTACTACTTATTATCTTCATCTTTGTTACCATCATCATTGTTATTTGTTATTCATTTTTATTATAATAACAATAATAATTACTATTATTATTATTAGCATTATTATTGTTGTTGTTATTGTTGTTGTTGTTAGTTATATTATTATTATAATTCTTATTATTATCATTATTACTATCATTGTTATTTTTATCGTCACTATGATTATTATTATTATCATCATTATTTTCGTCATCATCATTATTATTATTATTGTTATTGTTATTATTATCATTATGTGCATCATCATTATCATTATTGTTATTGTTATTATCATTATCATCCTTATTATCATTTTCGTAATCACCATTGTTATTTCCACCACAATCCTCATTATCATTATTTTCCCTATTGTTGTTGTTCATATTGTTGTTGCTATCATTATTATCAGTAATTTTATCATCAATGGTTGTAGATAGTACTAGCATTTTTAGTAGTTGTGTTATTATTATGTTATTATTTTTTTCTCATTGTTATTATTATTATTTTAATTATCATTACTAATATCATCGTTATTCTTTTTTTATCATTATTAATATTTTCATTGTTATTATTATCATTGTTTTTATTATTATTATTATTGTTATATTATTATTATTATTATTATTATTATTATTATTATTATTATTATTATTATTATTATTATTATTATTAGCCGTTATTATTATCGTTATCGTTATTATTACTATTATTATGTTATGTTTACTATTACTATTATAATTATTTCTATTGTCATAATTATCATTATTATTATCATCATCATTATTATTATAATTTTTATTATCATCATCATTATTATTATAATTTCTATTATCATCATCATTATTATTATAATTTTTATAATCATTATAATTAATATTATCATAATCATTATTGTCATTTTATTATCATTATTATTATTATTATTATAACTATAACTAAACGATAACTATAACTATAACTATATTAATAATAATTATCATTATTATGTTATTGTTATTGCTATTATTATTATTATTATCATTATTACTACTACTATCAATATTATTTTATTAACATTATTGTTATTATTGTTATTATAATTATCACCATTATTATTGTTTTTATTATTATCATTACCATTATTATCATAATCATCATCATCATTATTTCTACCATAATAATTAATTGATATTATGATTACATTTGTTATTATCTTTATTAATTTCATTTCTATTATCACTATTAATATTATTGTAGTTTTTTTATGTTATTTTTTGTGATAGTGGTTTTCATTCTTGGAGTATCATTGTTTTTATTATTATCATTATCGTTACCATCATCATTATTATTATTATCACCATGAGTTTTCATCATAATAAATATTATCATCATCACAGCTATTATTATCATTATTATTATTATCATTCATATTGTCATTAATATTACTATTATTTTACTAATAGTGTCATTGTTGTGTTACTATTGTTATTATTATCATTATCATCATCATTATTCTCTTATTATTTTTATTATTATTACTATTATTATTATCATAATTATTATTGCTTTTATCATAATTATCATTATTATTATTGTTATTATCATTATTATCTTATGTTATTGTTATAGTTATTATTATTTTTATTATTATTTTCATTGCCATAATCATGATCATCATCAGTCGCATTAGATTCAGCTTTATCACGCTTATCACGTTATTACAGTTATTTTCTCCAAAATCTTTATCATTATTATTAACAGTAGGAATGATTCTGCCATCTCTATTATTTCTATTATCATTTTCTTTGTGAAGGAGATGGTGATGACTCTTGTTAATATTTCTATATTACTAATGTGATTACTTTTATTATTGATAATACTGGAGTTATCTTTATTAGATATGTATCTCTCTATCTATCTATCTATCTATCTATCTATGCACACACACACACACACACACACACACACACACACACACACACACACACACACACACACACACATACTCACCATCACAATACTGTATAAGATGTAACACTGGTTTTGTTGTTTTTATCATTTCTGTAATTCATTCTTATCTAAGTATATTAGTAATTATTTTTCTACTGGTTTTAATTTTTAAGTCATTATTATTCGCAATGTGAACAAAATCCCTATTATCAGTTGTGTTACTATATCACCATCATCAATAATGCGCTGTAATCAATAAGAATATAATCGTTACCGTAATTATCATTAGTTTCATTATCCCCTCCATCTTTATCATTTATATCACACTTACTACTACTAACATTGGTATTATCTTTATCGTCTTAAACTAGAATAAGTGTCCTTTTGTCTCTTCTTCCATTTTTACTTCTTAGGAGACACAGTGTATACATAGCGTGTGGGTAAGACCATGCAATTCCCTAATCCATCCACCTGCTGTGTATTTTCTGCCAATAAATGACAGCTAGAAATTATTCTTACATGTATGGTACATTTGGCTTAAGGAAACGATCTCATTTTAGAAAGTGTAGTTTTTATTAATATATTACAATAACCTTTTCACACAATAGCAAAATTGTATCCGTGTTTTTTTATTATTATTCATTTTTCTTCCTTTATTTTCTTGGTTCTTCCTGACATTCAAAAATATATATTACACACAGACACATAAGACGGGTGATCCTGTGCAAGCAACCCTGCCCTCTATGGCTGCAACCTGACAGGTATCAGTGACAAGAACAAAGGACAGTGGTAGACTATATAGTTTCATCATCCAGACAGCTGGCTCTTTTTAGAACTCTCACTCCTTTCCTGGCTACTCGTTCATTCTTTCTTGACTTCTGATTGTTTGTGTGTTGTAGCATGTTTTCTGTTTTATTTTTATTTTTTTCCTTCTCACTCTCGCTTATAGTGTTATATATTCCAAGCACAGCTCGCTCTTTTTAGAACTCTTACTCTTTTCCTGGTTACTCGTTCATTCTAGCTTGACCTGATTGTCTGTGTGTTGGTGTATATTTTCTGTTTTATTTTTCTGTTATATATATTCCAGGCACGAGGGAGTTCTTGGAGTTTAATCGTGTTTGCATTACACTGATGTTGTTCGCAGAGATGTTTTGATCATGTGGTTAAGAGTTTGTGCTTCTACGTAATACATGTTCGAGGTACTTTATTCATCTTTTCACTTCGCTTATAAACAAAGATGTTAAACTTGTGTAGTGATGCAACTTTGTCAAAAATATTTGTTCGTGTGTTTTAGTTTTTTTTTTTCACTTCTCAACGAGTGTTTCCATCATTTTACCATATCTGATAGTCCTGTTTCGAAATAGCTGGCTGTCTGCAAGATGGTTTAGTCACTGCTGCTTTGAAAATGCTACTATACAGCTACCTAATTTACAGTGTTCCAAATTTTCTGCCTTGTATATTTTTTACGGATTTTTTAAAAATCATTTTTTTGACAAATAACCACATCAAGACATGTGGCTAATAGTGCACACATCAAAAAATATATATTGAAAAAAATGATTAGTTAACAATGCTCTAGACAGCACACTATGATTTTCTTCATTTAATTCTAAACTTTTTGTTCTTACTCTCCGATTGTGCTCAAGGCAGATGGCAACATCTTTTTTATCAGATGATTGGCAAAGAGTAAAATATTCCTTGAGAGACGCTATACTAGAACCGCAATTGGCGACAAACACTTGGATTCAAATATTACCGTTTGTATGTCTTCACGGCAGCACAGAGGATTCACATATAAAACAGGGAGTCATCATAGCTTTCTTTCAGTGTTCAAGTATTGGAATGATAAATTTCTCGTCTTTGGTATTTCCTTTCGTGCACTTGTCTCGGAACTGCTTGTAGCGCGACTCTGTGCATCGTCGGAGTTATCTGGTACAAATATTGTCATTGCCGTTTGACAGTTTAACACTCTTTCATATCCTTTTGGCGAGCATGGCACCACCGAGACCACACTGCTGTAGATGGCGCCAGATTAGCTCCCGTGCATGGCGCCGCAGTGCTCGGCTCGCCATGCCCGACGCCGCATCGCCTACGCCCGCGCTTGGCGTGGGAGCGTTTCGGCTCGCTGTGGCGGCGCCGCCCGCGTTGCGCTCGCTGCTTAAGCTAGAATACGTGGCTATTTAGTAATATCACAAGCAACACACATCATCCACTCCGAGGGAGGTCATGGCGCAGGCAATTTCATCATCTGAGCGCCAGTGGGTCAACGAGGGCGTTGCTGAGGGCGTGAAGAAGGAGTGGGAGCAGTATGGGCGTGAGAATCCCGGCGGACGGGGCCACGCCCACGCCCGTCTGCATCGCAGCCG
>NW_020869321.1:244808-247308 GCF_003789085.1 Penaeus vannamei | reverse complement strand
TAAGAATAGAATCCCAGTGGGCAGACGTCGGCCAGCAGGTGTAGTTCCCCGAGTGCTTGGGCGTGGCTTCCTTGATGGTGAGGTGAGACACGGTGCTCATGTGGTCGCCGCGGGTCGCAATGGACACGGGGCCTTCGTAGTCAAGGATGTTTCCGTTATGGTACCAGTGAACGAGTCCTGCGGAGGGAGAGGGAGAGAGAAAGGGGAGGATGATAATATTGTAATGATGAAATTTAGTTTAATTCCGTTTAATACAATGGAGATTCTTTGTTGTGACAGGCTGTTTTTTTTTTTTTTTTTTTTTTTTTTTTTTTTTTTTTTTTTTTAGATTACCCCCCGTGTGTAAGGAATGGCCGGGGTTGCCATCCACTGGCAGCGCGAGGGATTGGACGAGGATTAGCAAGATTGTCAGACGAGAACGCTACCGCTGTAGTATACCAATCAGTGTTGTTGAAAGGATGGGAATGCTGGTATGGTATGGTTTGTGGTATGCTTTGATAGGTCGTTAAAAATGCGTACTTCAATAAGCAGCATAAGACTACTGGCATGTTAATACAGTCGCTAATTACGTACTATTTATGTTAACAGATGACTGCGCTAGTTTCATGCTAATTATGCAATGAAAACAGAACTTCTACCATAAATTAATACGAATTATAGGTAATTATAAAGTCGATAGTATGGGTCACTGTGGTGAACTAATTAATAAATATTTATGATACTAATCAATTTGATGATACTCGTAACTGTGAGGATTAGCATCATGATCAAGACGATAAGGAGAGTGATGATAATCAGGTGAGGTGAATATGATTATAAATGATTACAACGCTGATAACCATAAAATGAAAATGATTCATGAAGACACAGCAGTATTAATCACTCCAAAAATTGACTAATAACAGAAATTTCACTTCAGAAGAAAATCCTTTATTTTAGTGATATTCATTATTCTTAGCTTTCGAAACAAGGAATAACTAATCTCATCAGTCCTTCCCCTTAGCCAATTCCCCAAGACTATCGCATTTGCCTCCGCCGACCTCCCGTTCCGTGGCTTCCTCTGTTCAATCGCATTCCAATCCCAATGCCGCTTCGCAAGAACCTCCTTCCTGTAATTCGAAATGCCCTTCGTTCGTTTTCATTTGGGCTCAAAAGGATTCAATTCTTTCCCTGTTCTGGTCTCTACTGAATTAGTTGGCGCTTGTGTCTTCCCCTCTACTGCATAATGCTTAATTCTCTCTCTGTTGCGAGTTGGCTGAATTCTCTTTCGGATTTCCGGTGATTGCGTTTGTCTTTTCGTTTGCCTCGCTTCTCTCTTCCCTTCTTCGTCGCCTTTTCCTCATTCCATCGCTTGTTCTAACGATTTTGTAATCTCTTTAGCTCTCCTACAGTAAATTTTCCTTCATCTTTTTTTTCTATATATATATCCCTTATTTCATTTTCTTTCTTCATTATCATGTAGTACGTTATTGTTCTGTACAGTCTTATCTATTCTCAGGTTATAGATTTTCAAATCTATTAGATTTGGAGAAGATTGTCTAGTAATTGTCTTTACAATATGTTACACAAAACATACCTTATTTTCAATACTACATAATTGTCTTTATTTTTTATTTATTTGTTCATATTTACTTATTTATTATTTTTGGGCTTCTTTATGCCTAACCAGTTCAGTTCTAGTTCAAACCAGCATGACAAATACAAACAAACACGCATACTTAATACCCACGCAACCCCACCCCCTTTCTCCCACAGTCGACGCCGTAAGTAGATGCGGCTCTTCACACCGGCATCGAACAGTCCACGACCTCGCCTCCCCCCTCCCTTCGGAGCCCGAGCAATCGCCGTATGGTTTCATCACCTACGGTCTCCTTTACCGCCTTTGCATTTAAATCGTTCTGAATGACTCCCTCCTCCGCCCGAGCCTATTCTTCCCCGCCCGGTCATGACAGCGGTGAACAAGAGCGCCCGTTTTATGGGTGTTCGCGAACGGTTCTCGTGAACGGAGCGGCGCAGAACAGTCTTTGGGGTGTGGGGTCTTGGCTATTATGAACGGGGTTAATGGTGGGGCTCCAGATTGTGCGGTTCTTTTGGAATGATATACATGTATACATATATGCGTGTGTGTGTGTGTATGTGTGTGTATATGTGTATGTGTGTGTGTGTGTGTGTGTGTGTGTGTGTGTGTGTGTGTGTGTGTGTGTGTGTGTGTGTGTGTGCGTGTGTGTGTGTGTGTGTGTGTGTGTGTGTGCATGTGCATGTGCGCGCGCGTCTGTCAAACACGTGCACACATACACACACAACTATACTAAAAATCTACATCCAGAGACACAACCGCATCCACTCCCAAAGACATTTGCTACCCCCCCCCCAAAAAAAAAAAAAAAAAAAAAAAAATCAAGTTCCAAACAAGCAAAGTTCGAGGTTTGGAAAATAAGGCTCCCAAAGCTAGAAAGCCAAGAGAACGCCGGACAAAAGGGGGAAAAGAAGTGACAGTGAT
>NW_020869321.1:232308-234808 GCF_003789085.1 Penaeus vannamei | reverse complement strand
GTCAACCACTAAAAATTAACGAGAAGAAATATTATTGAATCATGATCTGGGCACCGTGTTACACATGGCACTGGATAAACATAAAGAAAGACGGCCCGCGTCCAAACTTGATCTGCAGCGTCCACTGTCGTTCTTCGGGGGATGACTGCGCACGAAACGGTGGAAATGAATCTGAAAAGGATATGCTGCACGCTTTATAATATATATATATATATATATATATATATTATATATTATATATATATATATATTGTTGTTGTGGTGTTGTGTGTGTGTGTGTGTGCTGTATATGTGTGGGATGTGTGTGTGATGTGTGTGGGTGTGTGTGTTTGTGTATGCTGTATGTTGATGTATATATGGTGTGCGTTATGCTACCATTTCAATCAGCCGTGCATTAAAAGGGTGTTTGTAAGTGGTGTACAAAATGTAAAAAATCTTGTGTGTGTGTGACGTGTGAGGTTGTGCGTGGTGCGTGATGTACGTGTCGGGTGTGGTTTAAGTGTGTGCAGTGTGTGTGTGTGGTTTGTGTGGCATGTTTGCTGTGCTCAATTGTACTCTGTGTGTGTACGTGTAGTTGAGGTGTGTGGTGCTGTTGTATGTTCATGTGGTTCGTGTGTGTGCGTGCTGCTCGTATATGTATCGTCGTGTGGGTGTGTGTGTGGTCTGTGTGTTTGTGTTCTGCGTGCGTGTCGTATATGTATATGTATGCGTGTGTATGTGTATATATATGTGGTGTGTGTGTAATGTGTGTGTTTGTGTGTCTTTATGTGTGTGTGTGTGGGTGTGTGTGTGTGTGGTGTGTGTGGTGTGTGTGTGCGTGTGCATATGTATATGTGTGCGTGTATTGTGTATGTGTGTGTGTGTGTGGTGTGTGTGTGCGTGCGTGTGAGCGTGCGTTTGTGTATAGTGGTATATATGTGGTGTGTATGTGTATGTATATATATATATATAATATGTATATATATATTGTAACTGTGTGTTGTGTGTTGTGTGTGTGTGTTGGTGTGTGTGTGTGTTGTGTGTGTGTGTGTGTGTGCATTTGTGTATGTATATGTATATATGATGTATATCACACACACACACACACACACACACACACACACACACACACACTACACACACACACACACACACACACACACACACACACACGCACACAAAGTCAATTAAAAAATATAGATAACGATATTAGTCCTCAGACCTCTCGGTATAAATTCAATCACCATTGCCTCACATAAGACCCACGTTCATACAGTATGCAGCAGCAATTAACACTTCACCCGTCCTATATCTCACCCAACGACGTAGATGGTTTACTTCACAGACTGGCTCGATCCGTCCCCCATTTACCATTATAAAGGTTGACATTAAAAAAAATCCGGATCTGAGGAGCGCTGGATTGTTGAAAATGTCGGATTTTTAATGGTCATATATGCTTTATTGATTTAACAAAAAATGACTACGCGCACATATCATAAAAGAAAAGCAAATGAAATATCAATGTTCACCAACTAGATACAATTTCATAGAATGAAACTAAATGAAATAGCTCTCAGAATTTTGATAAAAACTATACCCTCGAAAAGTAGCTGAATAGCCCATGTGCCGTCAGGACGATCAACTTGACTGACAGTAACAGCGCACCGAAATCAAGCTCAGAAATCAGACGGAGCCGGATTATCGATTGCCAGATTTCTGAATGTCAAATTGTACTGCCAAAAGATCTTCATATTACCGTACATCACCGCCACGTACCTGGAACCTCAGGTCGGACGCGAAGAGCAGCATGCCGGAGCTCAGGACGTGCAGGTCCTTCTTCCGTATCCATGACACTTGCTGGAAAGGGAAAAGAGACACATGGATAGTAGAAATTTATTGTATGATGGCTACGAGCGAGATGATTTGTTGTTGTTTTGTTTTTGTTTTGTTGTTGTTGTTGTTGTTGCTGTTGCTTTCTATGAATCTTGCTGATATTGGAAACGAGATGTATATGATGTGATGTATATAGTAAAATATTGCTCAGGATATTTGAAGGCTTTCACTTATGCCGAAAGTTACAGATTTTTGGGTCGTACGGCACGATATAGAGTTATACGTCATTCCCATTTTCTTCAAAATAACAATTCATATTAGATATTGGCCACTATCCATACCTTCGAAGACATGTATTCATACCACCACCAGATAAAATATTGAGCCTCTAGAATGTACAGTACAAGAAATCACTTATACAACATAGAACGTCATAGCAGATTTGGTATAGAATATTTACAACTATCTACAACAGGTTAGTTTGGTGCTTAAAGGAGCGGTGTCCTCGTCAACCAAGAGGCCACGCAAGGTAAACATTTGGTAAGGGCGGCAGCTGAACCACTATATGTTAACGGCAGCGAAGTGTGTATTTGCTCAACACGAGTTTCACTTGATTTATCCAGCTTGTGAACAGTGCGAGTGGAAAATCGGTAAGCCTTGTCTGACTAACAGAGAATGGAATCTTGAG
>NW_020869321.1:214808-217308 GCF_003789085.1 Penaeus vannamei | reverse complement strand
GACGCATCTGCGGGGTTCCCCTTTTTATTCATTTATTTTTTAATCATTTTTGTAAACGTTTATGTCACTTTTACTGCGTATTTTGATTTTTGTGGCCACTGCCGAGAGCGAGTCTGTAAAAAACTAACTCACTGTTTAAATATTTTACTGAATTTTTGCGTTATACAGACTACAAAAAGAATCAGTTCAAATAATGCAGCCATGTATCATGTATTATGAACAAGGTCCACAATATACAATTAAAATTTGACTATCACATTTTCTCTCTTTGTCGTTCTAAAACGCATCTATACGAAATATTGTCCAGAGAATAATTGAAAACCAGAAGCCAGAGCATTCAGAGGATTACGATGCAGAAAGATGCAACTATGACTTTGGAGACAGGTAAAACGTGCAATATTTTTTCGTGTCTCCTTTTGTTAATCAAGCTCTGATTTGCCAAATATTGTTTCAGCTTTTGAAATGGTAAGCCGGTAGAATGCAACTCTCCTTTCACTCACATCTTATTATGAAGATAAAAGGAAGAGGAAAAAGAAAAAAACGAGAAAAAATACGTTTTTTTTTTTTTGCTAGCTTTGAAGGCTTTATGCGAGATAAAAGAGACTGCATTACAAGTGGGGTTGAAGTATAATGTTTAAGGCAAGTCAAAGTGGGGACATTTTTTTATAATTCATCCTGGTAGAATTGATAGATACATGAAACTGAACATGAACACATATACATTTACATGTGTGAAGGTTATATGCAGATGTATATAGTTTTTGTTTTCCCATCTTTTTTTTTTTAGGATATTAACATTGATAGTTTTCGATACAAGTTTCTTTATTCGTACGTGACTATTTGTAATTGACAATTCACGAATATATATTTAATTGACGGGGATAGTATACAAGCCTAGTATTTTTTTCTAGAAAGCTGGAGGACCTAGAGGCAACATAAAGACGTATTAATTTCTTCCATGGCGTATAATGACGTATTAAATATATTGATGGATGTGTTTGTACAAGTATCACTACCCAAAGAAATCGATAGTAAGAATTTTTATATCTTAGTCACAGTATATGTTAATAGTTTGTGCTGAGGCAAAATTAAGATGATGTTTATGTGAAACGACCCCCCCCCCCCCCCCACACACACATACATACATAGCTGAGAATCTGTCCAGTACAAGATTCAATGTTTGCTCAAATTCTATAATTTTCTCATTCACGTTCATCCTCTTGCAGACAGTCCCCTTCATTCCCACCTTTATTCATCAAAAAATTGTTAATGACTTTCTGGGGTGTCCTGCTAACCAACGAACAAACAAACTAACCAACGCTGCCAGAAACATAACCTCCTTGGCAGAGATAATAAACAACTATATCATCGGATAGTTCTGAGTGTACATGCCAGACCGAATACTTTTAAGACAAGGGGGAAAGTAATACGATTCTGATAGCAACATCACTTTTTTTTTTTTTTTTTTTGGGGGGGGCGGGGCATCACTCTGTTAGTCTGCAAAACAAACCCAACCAATCTAAATGGCTTATCAAATTTTACAAACTGTATTCACAATTCCATGTTAGAAATTGTTCGCAGATATATGTGTGCGGAATAAATCCATGTAGCTTTTGCGAACAAGACCTACGTTTTTTCCTTTATAATGAGTTTTTGCTTTATAACACTTTTCTTTTGAAAGAAGAGACTGATCACGTGTTATACAGAGAAAAGTCAGCAGTTCTATTTTTCTTTCTTTTTTTGATGGTGCACTATAAGAACAATGTGAAAAAGCAAGTTAACAGAGAAAATTCATGAATTTAGAGCAAATATTTCATACCATTTCATACATCACTCGTTGTTATCATCAGAATTATCATTATCATTATAATTTACATTGTTATTATTGTCACTGTTGTTGTTGATCATCTTTATTGTTGTTGCTATTATTGTTATTATTATTATTATTATTATTATTATTATCATTATTATTATTATTATTATTATTATTGTTGTTGTTGTTTAATATTTACACCATAGATATTGTATTAACATTATTTTTATTATATATATATATATATATATATAATATATATATATATATATATATATATATATATATATATGTGATTATCATGGTCATTACTGTTATTGTAGTTCTTGTTATTATCATTATTGTTATTTATTCCGTCATCATCATCTCCATCCTTGTAACTATGGTCAGCAGCATATTAATATTCTCAAAACTACTATTATCATCATTATTATGATCATGATTGTGTAATCATTTCAACAGCTATTTGTTTTCATTAATTGTTGATCCTCTCGCTATTGTTTCACACCTTCTCTTCACAATTTCTTCCGTTTTACCTCATTCCTCCTTTTAAGAATTAGTCGTTAGTGATAAATTAACATCTATTTGTCCTTCGCTGTCTTACTCCTATTTTTTTTTTTTTTTATTTATCTTTTTTTTCATCTATCCATATTACACTTGTCTTTCCTTTGACTGACACACTCTTCC
>NW_020869321.1:207308-209808 GCF_003789085.1 Penaeus vannamei | reverse complement strand
TTTTCGTTATTCAAACCTGTTTTATTAAATGCATCGCCAGGGGTCTTCTTGCGCTACATAACACTGCTATTCCTATTTCAATACGTGTCTTACACAACGTTCTATATGCTAGATCTTCGATAGACCAACAAGAGGTTTCGCCCAGTGTCGAGTGCACTCAACGATCACATAAATGACCTAATTAGTACTTTGCCCGACCTACCAACAAAGAGGCTGTAGCGACCCATTTAATTACAGCAATTCTTATTTCGATACCTGACAAGCACTCTCGCCCTCCTAAAAAAAAAAAAAAAAAAAAAAAAAATCCCAGCTGCAGGAGACAAGGAGAAGTGAGAGAAGAAAAGAAGATCCGGTGCAGAGGCTCGGAAGAGGGGAAAAAATATGTTAGAGGAGTTGAAAAGGACGAAGGAAAAGAAGGATTTGTTACTTACGAGAGAAAAGAGCGGCGACCATTGGCACACGCAGAGGAAAAGGAAGACTAAGAGAGAGGGAGAGGGTTGGAGCTGGGGGAGGGAGAATGAGAGGGGGGGGAGTAGGGGGGGAAACGAGAGGGAGGGAGAAAAAGTGAAAAAGGAGAGAGAGAGGGGAAGTGAAAGAGGGAGGGAGAGAGAGAGAGAGAGAGAGAGAGAGAGAGAGAGAGAGAGAGAGAGAGAGAGAGAGAGAGAGAGAGAGAGAGAGAGAGAGAGAGAGAGAGAGAGAGAGAGGAAAGAAAGGCAGACAGGTAGAGATACAGAAAGAGAGAGACACAGAGAAACATAAAGGAAGAGAGAGACACAGAGAGAGAGAAAGACGGAGAAACAGAAACAGAGAGACAAAGACAGAAAAAAAAGTGAGAGAAAAAGGAAGAAAGGAAAGAAAGAAAAGTGGAACTAGGTGAGGGAGGGAGAGAGACTAAAAGACAGTCAGTGAGGCACCTAAAGATTCAGAGAGAGAGAGAGAGAGAGAGAGAGAGAGAGAGAGAGAGAGAGAGAGAGAGAGAGAGAGAGAGAGAGAGAGAGAGAGAGAGAGAGAGAGAGAACAGCATACAACCACAGAACAAGGAAGAGAACAGAGTCGAATTCAGCAAACGGTCTAGACCATTGTGGTTGTAATAGCTATAACGAGACAGAAGATAGACACTAACTTATATACAGTGTCTTATGCCTAATGCCGTACGCTGTTTGTTTTCCTCCAGGATTTCTCTGATTCTATAGTGTCATTTCAGATTCACCTCGACTTTATGGTGCCTGATATCATCTATCTTTATTACTTTCTTGTACGATTCTGGAGTAAAATATAAGGAGGTTTTTTTATGCTACAGGAGGCACAAGCGAAATCCTGGTGGAGATTGTAGTAGGATTGGCTTTTTACTGTTTCCATAAGACCGAAAATGGAAAATTACCTAAAATCTTTTCTAAGGATATGACATTTTGGGGGGTTTGAAGCAGCACACACACACACACACACACAACACACACACACACACCACACACACACACACACCGTGTGTGTGTGTGTGTGTGTGTGTGTGTGTACATATACGATGTACTGACCTCATCCATCTTTAATTCTTGTTCTGTTACTCTATATCCCATTTTCCCATTATCTAACATACATATAACCACCATTACCATTAACATCGCCACCATCAACACCACCGTCATCCCCATCATAAACATAACCATCATCATGATAATACCATCACCATCCTTATTATCTCCATCACCACCACCATTATCACCATCATCATCACCACCGCCATCACCACCACATACCGCCACCATTTCATCATCCAACCACCTCACACACACCACATCATCATCACACCACAACCACTCATCACCACCACCTCCATCACCACCACCACCATCATCACACCCACACACCACACATCACCATCCATCACCACCACCACCACCATCGGACAGCGACGCAGACCAAACCTCGCTTTCCCGAACTCTATTTTCTCTCCGCCGATTCCCCGACGCGCCTCGGAAAGCCCCATTTTCCTCACCTTCTGAGACGTCTGACTTCGCTAAAACCGAGACGACGGAGGGAAAAATGCCAAGGTAAAACAGAGCGAGAAGGCATATGCGTTGTTGCGAAATATTTGCAAAAGCGAGTCTCGAGGTAAATGCTAAAAATGTTGGCAAAAAAGGAGAGACTTTGGCGAGGATTGCGGTTTGAAAAGGTTGCGTTGTCAGGATTGATGTTTTCTTTCGTTTGTATTATGTTTTTTTTTTTTTTTTTTTTTTTTTTTTTTTTTTGGTGTGCGTGTGTGTGGTGAAATACGTACATATGTGAACGAACACACAGGGTTTCGGTGGATATACTTCTGTATACTATACAGTATATGCAAGTTCATGCTTACAAGACTTAAACATGAGGTACATATCAACGTAACATCGAATACATTATAGATCCTATATATATAAATATGTATCTACATATATACAATCACACACGCACACACGCACATACACATACACACACACATACATATACATGTGTGTGTGTGTGT
>NW_020869321.1:187308-189808 GCF_003789085.1 Penaeus vannamei | reverse complement strand
CACAATGCCGGATTCACTTTGTATGGGAATGCTTTTGATATGCAACTTTGGCTTTTGAATGTCAATGGACGTTTTGCTGAATAAGCACTTGCGGCCAAATGCGACGGAAAGGGAGAAGGAAGGAAAAGGGAGAACGGCAAAGAACGAATCAACGTCTTTCGCCAGAGAGCAGCGCCATTGCAGCGGCCTCTGCTTCTGCGCCAAAGTCCTGCGCCAACGTCGATCGGGAAAATGCCCTGCGCCAAAACCTTCGCCAAAAACTCTCCTGCCTCACGCTCTGCGAAAGTAGGCCCTCGGATTCACCCTGACTTCATTCTTCACGTATCGGACTTAATTAAGACTGCTTCGTTCGACTCGAGGAAAGCTTAATCCACTGCTAAACCTAAGCTCTCCCCTGAGAAGCCGGTAGAGCGCGCTGACGTAAGCACCTCCGCGGAATAATGATTTGATAATGCAGGCGATATTGCAAGCTTTATTTAGCATCGGCGCCTGCTGTGTGAGCCGGAATAAACAGGCGTCATTATCCCACGGCTTAGCGCAAGCGGAATTCGAAATATGACATGCAGATGGAATTAATTGTTTAATCACTTTAATTCACGGAATGCCATGATGTTGTTTATCATTCAAAAGACTAAATGACGTTGACGATAAAAGTGATAATGCTAATGCTAGTAATGTTAATGATTATCACGGTGCCGAAAATAATGCAGTTTTAAAGGAATGAGAACGATAGCAAAAGCAATGATAATGATAACAGAAACAATATTGATGATAGTGATAATACGTATTTATAATCAATGATAATAATGATGATAAGATAATGATAATGATTGTAATAATTTTGATGATAATGATAAGAGATTGATGATAATAGTGATAACATTTATGATAATGATAATATTGATAACAATAATGATTAGCATTAGCATTATATGATAATGACGGTGATAATAATGATGGTAAAGATAATCACAGTGATAATATCAGTGATAACTAACAACGATAATGATAAAGATAATGATAATAAGGATAAAAATGATAATAGTAACAATTATTTTTATTAATAGTAGTAGTAGTATGACTATTATTATAAAAGTAATAGTTACAACAATGAAAAGAATAATAATAATAATGATAATAAGAGTAACGAAGATAATAAATAATTTCAATGATGATACCAAAACGCAAATAATGATAAAATGATGCCGTTAACACTGGTCATGAAGTGATTATTCATGTTTTTAATTACAGAGGATTAATCGGAACAGGTCATTTGCAATAATGTGAGTTACAACGAAGCAAATACTTTTTTGACAAATGATACAGAGAGAGATTTGAAAAAATAGGCTTGATATCAGATCAAAAGACAGATATTTAGAATATGTGAAATGAACAAATGGATATATTCCTTAAAAAAAAAAAAAAAAAAAAAAAAAAAAAAAAAAAAAAAAAAAAAAAAAAAAAGGCTTGATATCAGATCAAAAGACAGAGAGATAATTAGAGTGTGTAATGAACAAACGGATATTTTCCTGTTCTGGTCATGTGTGTCTGCCACCACGTGTGCACAAAAGAAATACCACGAGAGCCGCTGTTTCCACGGGAGGAAAGGCGTGCGACAAAGACACAGCTGACATTGAGGCCAAGAACAGCTGAAAAGGAGAGGTGATAATTACACTCGGAGGGAAGAGACGCAGTTTGGGGGAAAAGAGAAAGAGGAAAAAGAAAGGAAAATGGAGTTTAAAAGGAGTGCCAATTGGGAATAAAGGTTGGTCGAGTGATTTTAAGAACGAGGAAGAATTCTTCGTGGACAGACCTTCAGAATCGGCTTCAGGAGAGACTGGAGCTGAATATCCTGTTCATACAGATTACGAAGGAAGTTGGTTTTATGATGATGATATGATAATAAGGATTAATGATGATAATAATGATTAATAAGGATGATATAAGATATAATGATAATAATGATGATAATGATAAGATAATAATGATAATAAGGATGATAATGAAAGATAATAAGGATGATATATATGATAAGAATGAAAATAAGGATGATATTGGATAAAGATATTTAAGGATGATGAATGATAAGATAATACTGATAAATAAGGAGATAATGATAGATAATAATGATAATTGATAATGATGAAATAATAATGATAATAAGGATGATAATGATAACATAATAATGAAAGCAAGTGTAATAAATTTGATAATGATAATGATATGTGATATGTATCATGTTTTCCTTAGTTTTACATGCTAGGAACTGAGATGTTTGTACAAGAAAGAGAAGGGAAACGGCAAATTATAAAGGAAATTGTCTTCAATATAGTTGTGTTGATAAAAAAGTTTCAATTATAGCAACAATAATGATAAATGGCAATAATAATTAAATGATAATAATAATAAAAAAGTGATTGTAATGGTGCTAATGATAACAACAACAAACAACAATAATGATAATATAATGATAATAATAATGATAATAATAATAATAATA
>NW_020869321.1:162308-172308 GCF_003789085.1 Penaeus vannamei | reverse complement strand
ACGCACACACAAATACATTTGTACAGATACAAATATAATTACATACATAATCCAGCTTGGAATTGTGGAAAACAACTTTTAAGATGCAGCATCCTATCATAGTCTTTGCCCCCCCCCCAACATCCACCCCCTCTGCCTCTTTCAAGATCCTATAATAGACCCTCTCTTCCTCTTTTTTCCTTGATATTCTTATTCAGGCCTGAGCCACCAATATCCTCCTCTCCTACTGTGCTCCTACCCTAGTCTCTCCCCCCCCCCCTGTGTTCCTACCCCAGTCCCTCGTCCCCTCCCCTAATTCCATTTGGATTCCTATCTCATTCCTTAAACCCTTCTGTCCCGAGCACTTATTCCAGACTTTTAGCCCTCCTCTTCGATGCTACTTAGCCCCTACCTTTTTTCTTTCCTTTTTTTTTAAATATTTATATGCTATCCTAGAACTTTGCTTCCCTCTAATTCTTCCAGTTTTTTTTTTTTTTTTTTTTTCTTAAGTGATCTTGCTCATTTTCCCAGGTTTTTATCCCCACTCATTTGGCCCTCCCCTTCTTGGCTCTCTTCTCAGTTCTTAGCCACCCCCCTCCACATTCTAGCTTTATATCTCCGTCCTTGTCCTCTCCCATTCTAGGTACCTATAGCTTACCATAACTAACCCCTCCTTCTTGGATCCTATTTCAGTCCTTTGTCCCCTACTCCTACCCCTACCCCTTCCTTAGTTTGTATTCCAGCCCTTTGCCTCCCCTCCTTCACAGCTTATATCTTAGTCTCTACCCTCTCCTCTGGTGTCCTATCCTAGCCCTTTACATCTCTTAATTCTAACACTTATCCCCGTTCTTTGCTTCCTATCCTCTCTCCCATCCTTCGATCTCAGTCCATAGGATCAGCTTCTCTCCTCCCCCCCGCCCCCCTAGCTTTCCCCTTTCCACCCTATAAAAAAGTGTTATACGGTTTCTAAAGACGCTCCACATATTTAACGTGGTCACTGATGCAGAGGGTTTGGAAGTCTACGGCATTAAACACCCTCTTTTGGCCATTAGGTGTTGAGGAGCCAGTCTACCCCACTGCCTCGACGAAGGGACCTGGCGAGGGTGTGTGTGTGTGTGTGTGTGTGTGTGTGTGTGTTTGTATTGTTGTGTGTGTGTGTGTGTGTGTGTGTGTGTGTGTGTGTGTGTGTGTGTGTGTGTGTGTGTGTGTGTGTGTGTGTGTGTTGGGTGGGTGGGTGGTATGACCTCTCAATAACAGTATGATCCTCGGTCCATCTAATTAACTCAAAATGTCAATTGGTTGATATTGGAACAGTAAATACGGTTTGTAATGCTGACTCCCACGGCCCACAGTTATGCAAATATTACCAAAGACGTAGGATAAAAATATTTGCATAAACTAGGTGTTAATCGTCGCCTTTCCTACTTTACAATGTACGAAAGTGTTCATTAAAAGCTGACTGTTGACTCTCTCCTTGACTTCAGCCTAATGTAAATTAGTTTCTCTGTTCCCCTTCTCTCCCCCCTCTCTCTATCTCTCTCTTTGTTCTCTTGCTCTCTTTGCTCTCTCTCTCTCTCTCTCTCTCTGTCTATATGTCTCTGTTTTTTGTCTGCCTGCTTCTTCTCTCTCTCTCTCTCTCTCTCTCTTTGTCTTCTGTCTGTCTGTTGTCTGCCTGTTTCTCTCTCTCTCTTCTCCCTCTCTCTCTGTTTGTCGGTCCGCCTCACTCTCTCTCTGTCTGTCTGTCTGTCTGTCTCTCCTGTCTCTCTCTGTCTGTCTCTCCGTCTTCTCTCTCTCTCTCTCTCTCTCTCTCTCTCTCTCTCTCTCTCTCTCTCTCTCTCTCTCTCTCTCTCTCTCTCTCTCTCTCTCTCCTCTTATTTCCGGCTGTATAAAGAAATTGTTTCATATAGTGATATAGACTTGATCATGATCTTAGAATAGGACATTTTTTTTCTATATGTAAGTTCCTAACAACTATCCATCGACTTATGACCCGCTATTCCGGATCATTCGCCAAGTTCCAATTCGCTCCAAGTGGATGAAAGAAAAAAAATGAAGACCCTCATGGCATCAAATGTTGATGAAACCGAGCTGGCCAAATACCCAACATCTTTTCCGAGCCTGACTCCGAACACAAACGTTCCTGATACAAAAGGTACTGGGGCGACAAAAATTACCCTGGTATTTCGAGACGAAGAAGGGGAAAAGGAGTAAGTAAGAGATAACTTTGTTTTTATATGCTACTCATCAAAGGGCGGAAGGGCTGTAGGACTCGGAACGCTATACGAGCTTTTACCCCCACCTTAGTATTGTTGGTAGAAGGACGAAGAGGGTGCTTGGGAGGAAGGGGAGAAAAGGGACGGTTTGTTTGTTTGTTTGTACGTGCGTGCGTGTGTGTTTGCTTGTTTGTCTATGTGTGTGCGAGTGTGTTTTTAGTTTGTTTGTTGTGTGTTTTTGGATTATTTGCTGTGCGTTTGTTTATATATGTGTTTGTTTGTTTGTGTGCGAGTGTGTTTTTAGTTTGTTTGCTTGTCTGTATGCTGTGTGTTTGTGTTTACATATGTGTTTGTTGTTTGAGCGTGTGCGATTGTGTTTTCGTTTGCTTGCTGTGTGTTTGTTTATATATGTGTTTATTTGTTTGTTTGTATGTGTGCTTTATGTGTGTATGTGTGTTCGTGTATGCATGTGTTTCCATATATATATATGATCGTTCGCCCATCCTCTTTGAGCGCGAATCAGGGTCAAGATAAAGCTCATATCTGCACACCCGGCGGCCATCGGTGTCCCTCCCTGGCCAGTGATCTCAAGGGACGTCATTTTAAGATTCATTCCGTGTTTTGCGAGAAGCAGCGAGATGCGTCGTGGCGAGAAGGACGGGGATACTTTCATATTCAAGAGGTGATATCGGGTCTAAAATGTATCGTAAATTGCAGGCTGCTGAAATATATGTGAGGGGTAATACATCAGCCTCAGTGTCAACGTGTGTGTATGTGTGAGAATAAAGTGAAAATTTAAATAGAAAAGTATTTTTTTTTTCTTTATTATGTGTTTAATTTCGTCTTACTTCATTTCTATTGACATATACTATGGTGGGTTTTCTCTTTATGTTGCTGGGGAAATATAAAAGAAGAATTATATTTTAATTTGCATTTTTTGAACAAAGGGAAAGGGAAAAAAGCTATCCTAATGAATGAATAATAAGGTAAAGTAAAATATGTGTAACAGTTGTGAGGGCTTACTGTAAATTAGAAGTAAGTGTAAGATATAAAAGTGTGTGTAGTAAACCCATATAAATCAACTCATGGAGGAACAAGAAAAAAATATAGAGAGACGAACAACTAAATTTTTTTTCGAAAAAGTTTGAAATGATGTATTAGACGACATACAAAAAGGCACCTATCTCTTTTACACAAAATACCGCGTGGCTGACAAAGCTAGGGACGGAATTAGAAATAAGGCCGGACATTTTCGTCAGCATTTCACGGACGACCAGGCACTTTGAGGATAATGACGATGACGACCGCTGTGCCGTCGACGTCGCACGTGGCATCACGACCCTTAGTCACGACCCAGCACTGCAGAGGTGGGGAGCGGGGGGGGGGGGGGGGGGGGGGGGCACTGCAGCTACACCTGTCGCAGCCGAGAAGTTGGTCGGAGGCGCGGCTGCAGGAGGCTCTGCGCAGGAAAAGCCGTTCGCAGCTGTTCCGCGAGGGCGTCTGCCGTGGGAATATTGGTGCGGCCGAGGGAGATAGATAGGATAGGCTCAGCTGAGCTCAACGAATGTTGCCAGATTATTAAAGTTGTGCAGACGCGGAGGAGACGGCGGCCGCGGCGGCGATAAAGCTGCCAGGAAGGAGGAGGCGGCTGAGGCTTACGAGGCGAGCGCCGCGACGCACGGGCGGGCGGCAGGCGGCGAGGGCGCGCGGGGTCAGAGGCTGAAGGGTTCTGCCGGAAAATGATGCTCATGTTCCAAGAAAAAAATCTTTGGTAGATAGATAGATAGATGTATACAGAGAGAGAGAGAGAGAACAAAAAAAGGAATATAAAAAGAGACTGTACATACAAACATAAACACATCTATCTATCTATCTATCGATATGCATACATACATATATATAACATAATAAATACACACACACAACACACACACACACACACACACACACATATATATATATATATATATATATATATAGTATATAATATATATATATATTATATTATATATATATATATATATATATATATATATATATATATATATATATATATATATATATATACATATATATATATATACTATATATAATATATATGAGTCAATATATAGATATAACATATATATATATATAATAGTATAAATGAGGAAGTTATATATAGATGAGTAGTGAGATATATTACATACATATAATATATATATAATGATACGATAATGAAGTATAGATATGTGAATGATCTATATATATAAAGGTTATATATAATAATATAGATTAGTAGATGTATATGGTAATACGTATATAAACATATATATATAGTAATATAATGACATATATAGGTAAGTAAGAATAGTAAGTAGTATATATAGTATAGTAAAATATAGTGTGATCACATATAGATATATATAGTTAGTATATAGCATAAGTATATAATAGATAATAGAGTAGTATATATGGTAATAAGATATAGTGTATATTATAATAGAAGTATATTATAATAGAAAGATATATAAGTTATTATACATATAGCTATATAGCGTAGATATAATATAATATGTGTGTGTGTTGTGTGTATGTATAAGTATATAATTGATGATATATATAAGATATATAATATATATATATAGAATAATATATTATATAATATATAAATATATATATTATATATAGAAAATACATATTGTATGTTACATATATATGTATATATAACCTAAGCATAATAGATATACTAAGATAATAAATGTTATATATATATAGAATATATATATATATATATATATATATATATATACAGCTACATATATGTGTCTATAATATATAGTATATATATATATATATAGATATATATATAAGTATATATAATATATGAAATGTGTTTGTGTGTGTGTGTGTGTGTGGTGTGATGATGATGTGTGTGTGTGTGTGTGTGTGTATAGAGAATAGATATATATGAAAAGTAAGTATAGTAATATGATACTAGAGTAACATATATATATAGAGTATATATAGTATTAAGACGTATATATGTTTATATATATAATATATATAGATAGTATATAAGTACTATATATATATAATAATATATAAATATAATATAATAAAATATATAATATATATATAATAATATAATATAATATTATTAGATATATAATACATATGTGTGTTGTGGTGTGTGTGTGTAGTGTGTGTGCTGGTGTGTGTGTCGTTTGTTGTGTCGGTGTGGTGTGTAGTGTGTGTGTGTGTGTGTGTTGTGTGCGTGTATGTGTGTGTGTGTGTGTGGTGTGTGTGTGTGTGTGTGTGTGTGTGTGGTGTGTTGTGTGTGATGTGTGTGTGGGTGTGTGTGTGTGTGTTGTGTGTGTGTAAATAACGTGTACTCTATATAATGAAAATATATTGTACGCATATCTTCCATTTCTCGCCATCTCGCCTATCTCAATCTCTAAATACTCTGTCGTCTTGTGTTGCCATAAATAGTAATCATATATACATATAATTACTATATATACATATATAATATACTAATATATATAACTACTATTTATATTATATTCATAATTATGTATACTATATATATAAATACATATATATATATCATATATAATATATATATAATATAATAGTATAGTATTATATGGTATACTATAATATATATAAATATTATAATAATATATATATATATATATATATATATAGGAATATAGCTGTGTGTGTGTGTGTGTGTGTGTATGTTATTGAGTCATATATATGTGAGTATATAGTATATTATGTCGTATATATATAAGGTTTATATATATATATATCTATAGTATATAGGGTTATATACTATGTATGTTACATATATAAGGTATACGATAATATATAGAAGCTATATATATAGGACGCGAATATATAGTATACATATATAGTAATAGTATGATAGGTACTTTATAGCTAAGATACATATATGTGTCTATAAGAAGGGCATATAAATATGTATTTAAGAGTAATAGTAGATGTAATAGCTAAAGTAGAAATAGGCGTATAACGAGAGATAGTAAATATGTATATAATATATACACGTGTTGTGTGTGTGTGTGTGTGGTGGTGTGTTATAATAAATAAAGTATAGAGTGATACAGAGATATAGATAGGAGGGTATATAGTAAGTAATATATATATAAATAGTATATATAGTTAGATTATAATTATATATATATATTATGTATTGAAGAGATGTTTTATATATAATATAACTAAATATATATAGAGATAAATATTATATATATAGTATAATAAGTATATTATATATATAAGATATAATATATAATATATATATGTTATATTTATATATATAGTATATAAATATATAAATAAATATAATATATAATAAACTATAATATATATATATATATAATAAGATATATATAGTATATTAAAATTATTATTATCTATATAGAGTGTGTGTGTGTGTGTGTGGTGTGTGGTGGTTGTGATGTGTAGTTGTGTGTGGTGTGTGTGTGTGTGTGTGTGTGTGTGTGGTGTGTGTGGCGTGTGTGTGTGTTGTGTGTTGTGTGTGTGTGGTTTGGTGTGTGTGGTGTGTGTGTGTGTGTGTGTGTGTGTGTGTGTGTGTGTGTGTGTGTGTGTGTACATGTTACTTATATATGAATATATTGTGCATATCTCCTTCTACCATCTCCGCTATCATCTCTAATACTCCTATCGTCTGTTTGCCAAATATATATATATATATATATTATATATTATATATAATATATAATATATATATAACTATATAATATATATAATATTATATATAGTATATATAGTATGTAAATATATACACACACACACACCACGTACATATATAGTAGTATTAATATATATATATATATATATATATATATATAATATATATATATATATATATATATATTATAATATGCGAGTGTACTGTAAACATACATCGTGTATATTGCATGTACTCGCAATGAAACGCCCACACGACCCTAATCGCGCGTCGCATCCAAGGAGGGAAACCGAGAGATGGTATTCCTCTCCGTTGATTTACATGGCTTGATTTCCGGCAGTAAACAAGAGGAGGAGAGCCGCCACTTTCCATTTGTAATGCAAGTTTTTCCTACTTGTGCGTGATGGTCGTAAATCCTATAGAAGCGGGCGGTTTATGGTCGCGTAGTAAAGCACACTTACTATGAAAGGAATCGCATGGTAGTATAACCTTTGTTGGCTTTGCGAGACGAATCAGGGGAAAGAGAGAACCTAATAGAGGAAGGAAAGCGAGAGAGAGAGAGAGAGAGTAATGGTGGTTTGGTTTTATGTGTACGTTTCTATGTGCGTGTGCACGTACTTACATACGCATATACTGTGGCATGTCTTCCCTTCTCCCATCTTCCTTCTATCTCTCATACTCTGTCGTCTGTTTGTCTCTCTCTCTATCTTCTCTCTCTCTCTCTCTCTCTCTCTCTCTCTCTCTCTCTCTCTCTCTCTCTCTCTCTCTCTTCTCTCTCTCTCTCTCTTTCTCTCTCTTTTCACACACACGTACGCGCTAGTACTGCGCTAACTTTCTTTTCAGAATTATGGCCCAACTAAAATGGTTAGCAAAGTTTTCATTATAAGGCTTGTCCCACTTGCTCACTTAATGAATTCTCCATAATATTTGTGTTGTATATGTTAACAATGTTTTATTTTTTTTTAGTAATATGTCCATTCCTCGTACTTCTAGATATGACCATCAGATTGCCGTCCAGATAGTCTCATCAGACGGACCATCATCCAATAGGCCATATACGAGGATAATATAACCAGACAGATCATCATTGGTCATATAATGATCATGTAACTTCAGACAGACAGACAGGCCTTATAAGTTCTCAGTCTGCCTCCTCTTGAGTAACTTCTGCACTTGTTTCCCACCAAATAAGATTAAGATAGACGTCTCCTGTACCCTATACCGTCTTGAAAAAATAACAGCGCTCACGGACTCTGTCTCTGCTTCTGATACTCATGACTGGCACATACAACATATCGGCCAAACCCTTTTTCCCTTGGGTAAATAAGTATCCTTTTTCTTGTCAGGAGGACATAACAGTATGTGAATAATAATAAAGGCTTATGCTATGCGGTCATTTATTCATATCATTGGCATGTATGTACGAGGAAATTGTTATGTGTAGACTGTAATAAAAAGGTAAATCATTTGCAAGGCCGACGTGGTGGCACAGATCATTATTGTCATTATTTCTACTTAACCGAAGCTTATCATTATGATGATAAATGTAACCCAGAAGATGTATTCAAAGCAATGTTAATCTATGCATTACTTTTTCCACACTTTGTTCTTACGATCGCATTAGACTCTTACTAAAGGAGGGTATTTATTCCTAATCCATAGTAGTCATATATTTAAATGGAATTCTAAGGTTAACGCTATGTTTCGTATTCCCAATTTTGTTACCTTATTCACTCAAAGGCAACCCATGCTCGGTCGGCGTGACCGTCATAGATTTTTTGTTAATGATGTGAGTTATACATACACATATGTGTGTATGTGTGTGTGAATCTACACACACATAACATACATATACATATAATATATATATATATATATATATATATAATATATAATATATATATATATAATATATATATATATATATATATATATATAATATATAATATATATATATATAATATATATATATATATATACATATATATATAATATATATATATATATATATAATAATATTATAATATATATATATATATATATATACATATATATACATACATAATATATATACACATACACACACACACACAACACACACACACACACACACACACACATATATATATAATATATATATATATATATATATATATATATATATATATATATATATATATATATATATATTGTGTGTGTGTGTGTGTGCTGTGTTGATGTATTAATTATTCATTATTTTATCTATTTATTCATTTATTTATCTATGAATGTATTTAACACCGACTTAGAATCAAAAAGAGAGAGCTCGAGTCATTCTCCAGCGCGCACACACACACGCACACACAGACCCACAATGACGCAAAGAAATCGGCGAAAAGTTTCCCCGAACAGCTGGTCCGGGAACCCAGCGCGGACGGCGTCGGAAGGACCAAAAAGACGGAGGGAGAGACTGACAGCAACGATGCAATAACCATCAGTTTTGGCTCGTCAGATAAACATTGTGTGGGATCATTGCCACCACTCGCAGCACAGACTTCTCTAAGGTTGTTTTCGTGTTTGCATTTCTGTTTTAGTTGTGAAATCATCTTGATCTGTGCCATTTATTTTTTTTCTGGTGATGTCTGTCATTTATTTTTATTTTTTTTTCTGGTGATCTGGATTAGGGATAAATATTTTTGTAGTCAAATTAAATATCTTTCCCTACATCTTCATGTTACAATACTTGGGCTTTGGATATGAATAATTCATAGACAAACTTCCTAAGTTGTTGAGAAAAATATCTCATAAGTTTATCCATCTGCAGAATGACTAGTTTTGGAAACAAGTCCTTAAAGTATGATAATGCTGACAACACAATGCCGCAGAAAGGAGTAGACACAGATTAGTATGAAACCGTAAGTATATACAGTAGATTAATGTACACGTGAAGTATATAATTTATGAAGTACAGTTATTTTGTAGTAGATTTTTGCAAAAGACCCCCCCCAAAAAAAAAAAAAAAAAAAAAAAAAAAAATACTTTTTTCTTTTACTTTTTCTTCTGTGATTTATTTAAGCTGTGCACTTAGTCTTACTTTTCACTT
>NW_020869321.1:135366-137866 GCF_003789085.1 Penaeus vannamei | reverse complement strand
TATATATAAATGTATATCTAATCTATCTATCTATCTATCTTTCTATCTATCTATTCATATATATCCCTCCCCCTCCTTCCCATACAACCCAACCCTACCTAACCAAAATAACAACCAACAATCATACCAGAGTCTCCCTTTCAGAAAACACACAAGTTTACCCAGATCTACGTTTTCTTTACTTTTTTTCTCTGACTTTTCTCTTTACTTTTCTTCGTCTCTTTACGCTTTTTCCTTCTTAGTTTTTCACTTTACTTACTTTTTCTCTCTTTACTTACTCTTTTTTTCTACTTCTCTTTACGTTTTCTCTTTACTTTCTATTTCGTTTTTAACTTTCTCTCTTTAACTCTACTTTACTCCTTATCTTTACTTTTTATTTTTTCTCTTCAGTCTCGGCGACGCGGTGGTCCGACTCGGCGACAATCTGAATGACGTCACACGAAGAATCACGAACGGCATCGCCAAAGCCACGTCGAGATACGAAAGGTAGATGGTGATGCTGATAGATGTATGGGAGGAAGGGGAAGGAGGGAGGAGGGAGGAGAGGGAAGAGAAGGGGAGGGGGGGGAGGGAGGGGAGGAGGGGAGGGGGGAGGGGGAGGTAGAGGAGGAGGAGGGAGGGAGGGGGGGAGGAAGGGGAGTAGAGAGGGGAGGGAGGAGGAGGGAGGGAGGGAGAGAGGGAAGGAGGAAGGAAGGGAGAGGAGGGAAGGGAGGAGAGGAAGAGGGAGGGGAGGGAGGGAGGAGGGGAGGAGAGAGGGAGGAGAAGGAGGGAAGGAGAGGGAGGGAGGGAAGAGAGAGAGAGAGAATACTATAGAATGTAGATTGATGGATATGGATATGTGGGTAGATAGATGTACATTAATGTAGTTATAGATGCCAATATACATACACACATGCATGCAAACATATTTACATACATACATACATGCATACATACGTAAATACGTAAATGTATATATGCATGCATGCATATAATACACAAATATATATATGTACATATATATATATATATATATATATATATATATATATATATATATATATATATATATAACACAAACGAACACACACACATACATATGTGTGTGTGTGTGTGTGTGTGTGTTGTGTGTGTGTGTGTGCGTGTGTATGTCGGCATGTATGTATGCACGTATATACATATATATGTGTATATATATATATATTATATACATATTATATATGTATATATATATATATATATATATATATATATATATATATATATATATAATATATATATAATATATACACACACACACACATTTGTAATCTGTATTGTTTTCTCAAAAAGATTGCAATATCAGCTGGCATGGCAATAACTCTGTAATATCAAAATTGTAGACCAAGAAACGCAAAAACAAGGATAATTTCGCGCAGCCAAAAACACTAACCGTTAACCCCTTTCCAGCAGGGACCGAACGAAGCGGAGCATAAACTACCGAACAGCGAGACGATAAAGGAGGAAATCCTGTGTTTTTCTGTGGATAATAACCCTTATCTTCCGTCATGGGCAGTTCCGTGGGTCGTTGTTTTTTTTTTTTCTTTTTTTTTTCTTTTTTCTTTTTTTTTATTGTTATTTTGTTGAAAAGCTTGGTGTGCAGTTTAGTGATTTGCTTTGTTTTGTTACTAATGGACATTTTGTTGAACTATGTTATTTGTTTTTTTTTTTATAAACGTATTTAATAAATATCATTTAAACCATGTGCTGTCTTTGACTATCCTGAGGCTCACATTATAAGTTATATATATATATATATATTATATATATATATATATATATATATATATATGTATATATATGTGTGTGTGTGTGTGTGTGTGTGTGTGTGTGTGTGTGTGTGTGTGTGTTGTGCTGTATATTTTGTGTGTGTATATACTGTATATATGTGTATATATAATATATATTTTTTTATATATGTGTATATATATACATGTATGCATATATATACATATATGTATATATATATATATGATTATATATATATATATATATTATATATATATATATATATATAACGCCAAGTTGCGTGGCCCACAGTGCTTCTCTCGCTTCGCTCACACGCAAACACAGAAACACATACTTACAGGCACACACATATATATACATTCCTATATTTTTTATGTGTATACATATATTCATATATACATACACACACGCACGCCACATTTGTATATATACTTGTATATATGCATATACACATATATACATACGCACACACAAACACAAACGCATTCACACAAAAATACACGCACAGACACTCACGTTCGCACGTGCACACACACACCACACACACACATACGCACACTCACACATATATAATATATATATATATATATATATATATATATATATATATATTATATATATATATATATATTATATGTGTGTGTGTGTGTGTGTGTGTGTACATATATACAGGTACATATATATATATTTAATATATATATATATATATTGTGTGTGTGTGTGTGTGTGTGTG
>NW_020869321.1:125366-130366 GCF_003789085.1 Penaeus vannamei | reverse complement strand
AAAATATTAAATTGTTAAGTCCTGTCATAAGACATCAATTATTAATTTTTAGAAATATTAAGGCTCTTTTCAATAAGGATAATGTTAAGTACATCCTCCTTTCGAATTCATGATTGATGTAACTAAACAAATTGTAAATAATATGTACTGAAAGATATGTGTTGAACATTTCAAAATATTTTGTATAATAAGTATGCTGCCTCTAAGAAGTCTGTGTAAATTCTTACATAATGACTAAATTATGAGACAAACATGAAAGGTGTTATCAAAGACACTGTTTGCATGGGGTAATACTGAACCTTGCTGCTGTGGTTTACTATAAAAAAAAAAAAAAAAAAAAAATTGCAATCACCTTTCAAAAATTTGTATAAGATTTCCACCACACACCAAATATGCACAGATCAGGAAAATGCTGGCTTAATGGAATGCCTAACAAAGCCTTTCCCAACCCTATGGTCGTGATCCCATGTGGGGTCACCAAGTGTTTTTCTTGGGGTCACCAAGCCCTCAAAATTTCAGACAAGGTAAATTCTCAATTTTGAGATTTCAACATATATGTATAATCGCAATTGCAGATTTTTGTTTATCAAATTATTTATATAAATAATACAAAAAAAATATTAATATGATAATAAAATAATACAACATAAGCCTATAAACTGTAAAGCAGACGTGGGTTGAGGTCATGTCTGGAGGTGCATGACTAGGTCACCTGAAAAAGGTCAGGAACCACTGCGGTCACTGGCCTAACATATGATGAGAAAAAAACACTTTCTAAAGTAAGATATATATATGTAATTCAGAACAGTGAATGCATTTCCTCCTGTTAATAGTACTTTTCATGGTCCTGCGGTATGACTGCCACTACAAACTGAACATCCCTCATTTTCCCGTAGTGACCTATATAACATTCACATATACAAGAGCAAGATGTTCCACTAAGACAATTTTCATATCTTTATAACTGAAGGAACATAAATACATGCACAGATGAAGCCACAATATAAGAACAATAGGTTTCTGACAATCAAAAAAGTGTTCTAATTAAGTCATGGAAGCGGTAAAAGTATCTATAACATTACAATACAGTGTGAGTTACTCTATGGCATTTATTTACAGATAATGTCATTCTAAGACATAAGTTTGCTAACACATGGGGTATGCCTGAGGTTTATCCAAGATTCAGGTAACTTTGTTAAATCTAATTTCATGTTATGTTTGTTGTACGCAGGATACGAAAAATGTAGAGGACTTCAGGTAAACTTTGTTTGTTGGACGCATGATACGAAAAATGTGGAGCTTTCAACTTTGTGTAAAGAATAATAATAAAAAAATTAAAAAACAATCATAACAATAATAAATGAATTAATATGGGCCTACAGTGTGATGAAGAAAAAAATGTAAGCAGCAAACACAAGAAGAAGAAAAAGAAGAAACAGTAAAACCAATGCTATCTTCTGCTGCAAAGTAGAGACAAACCTGATTACAAATCTGTAGTAATACCATCTTTTGGGGGTAAATGTGGATTGATTATATACCACATAAAATGTCAAAGCACACATATCATATGATTAAACTTTAAAATACTTCATAACACTTGTAAAGTACCATTCCTAACTGAACAAATTTTTATTTACTACAATTCAGTTATGATCTCATTAGCATCATGTAATCTGACAGTCTGATTATGAAGAGAATATTTTGAAATAATACAAACTATTTAGTTATGTTAACAACCATGTATATTCACAGAATAGCTGTGAAAACTCATAAGCTTAACCTATTGGATCCAGGTGCCCCTCTGCCTGCACATAGCCCTAAAATCTGGACATTATTGTTACTTGAGTGGCACATCTCCCAGCTTGTAAGTCTGACCCATATGAACATAGGTGTGTAGTATCAAGACTCCTTGCCTCCCTTTTGCAATGTTACCATCTCTTTTTTTGCATGTTTTTATTCATTTATTTATTTATTTACTTATTTTTCCCATTTTCCATGGTCTATGTATGTCCTTCTTTATGCTGCATCAAAATGGTAATACACTATTTTCCTTGCACAGACTCCAGTCACAACAGGCAGGAATAAAATCTAGATCATTGAAATAGTATCCTCCCTGGATACTATGTACCAGCAATGGCTCATGGATGGTACATTCCACCCTGATTTACCAGTGGAAATAACACAAGAACCCTTTTCCAAATGCCCACTGAGTTTAATCTTCCTCCATGAGCTTTGTGTACTTATAAGCCATTCCTGTCACACTACCCTTCAGCTGAATTTTTCATGAAGGCATATTCCCATTACCTGGTCCTCTGCCAAATTTTTCCATAATATGTTCAGTCACATCCCAGATCCAGTGAGTTAATAATAAAAAAAAATAAAATAATAAAATGAATTATGACAAAATATTATCCAAAACTAAAAATACATACACACAAAAATGGGAGTTCCCCTAAATAAACCTCTAATCCTTTTAACAACAAAAAGGCTTTTAGGTAAACACAAATTCTACAATCAGATTTAGCTAATCAATCACCCACACATAAACACGTTACATTTTAGGTATTATTACCAAATTTTATCTTAATATGTGAACTATTTTCATACTAATATCAAATAAACCTGTGACTAAAATAATTATTAAATGTCTCTCCTCTAACATAGTGAATTACATAACATTTAAAAATCAAATTGTATTCTTTGCAAATATCTAAATTTTGCCTCCTCCATTGGCATCTTTCAACAGTAAATTTCAGGTCTCAAATGCAGTTGTCTGTTAGAAAGACATAGATATGCAGAAAGTATACTAATAGGGAAACTTGCATAATAACTTCTTTACTGGTAATTCCATCCTGCACTGTATGCTCCTTTCAACAAACACAGCTGGTAAAGCCCTTCTTTTATATAATAAAACATTTACTTTATTCCTTCTCATTCTCATATTGCAGGTTAAAGATACCTGCTATCTTTTGACAATGAAAATATTGTAAAATACATTTTGACAATTACACACGGAAGTTTAAACGTAAATGCAATTATTTCAATTATTTTTTAATTACATGATGCAGACCTTTGCCATACAGGTTACACTGCAGTAAAGTACTTTATCAAACTGTGCAATTCCATCTAAATAATGCATATAATCTGTTACTTATGATGAATAAAATACATCATCTTTAAAGTTGTCAACAGACTTTATAATCATACAATGTATTTTCTATTGAAAACATTATCTAAATAAATAATATTCACTTCCTGAAATTCTGCCACACTACATTAGTTGACTCAGAAGTGTTTACGAAAAAGAAACACTGCCACAGTAAGAAAAAAAACATTGTCTTGAAATCTTATTGTTAAGTGTTTCCTTTCAGCATACTTAACCATATTTTGCAGTTTTGTGTACTGATAGGTAAATATTAATGGCCACCTGCACATTTACAGCAACAATGCTGCCACACTAATAATTATATTCTTTGAAAAAGAGTCTAAGTATAACAGTAAACAATAGATTAAACTCAGGAGAAAACAACCATTAAATCCACTCACTTCAAGTCATATTCAGGAGTCCTTAAGAAAATTTATTACTGTAGTTAACACGAACACATAGAATAGGATTACCTTAGATTAGCTGATGGCTTCTCACTGGCAGAGGTATCCAAGGCGTGAGATTTTAAGGTGGACAACAGCTCAGATTCGGTGGCTTCCACATCCCCGCCTAGACTTTTGGCTACCTCCTTGGTGGCTGCAGCAAGCTCAGGTTCTGAAAAATATTTACATAACAATAAAATACGTAACCTATACTACTACTACAAAATAGTGGATAAATAACATAATAATATTGATCTATAGACAACAAAAAATACAATCCATAAGACTGTTGATAAAAAATTACTTTCAAATATGTGAATATGTGTTACAGTCATGTATGAGACGCAAGGAATATTATATTTCCTAACCCATGCTGGAGGATTCATGTGTCTTAGCCTATGGCATATCAATCAATACTAAGGATTCCCAGAGACTACATGGATCCAAGAGAGAGAAAAACACTCCAATATTATCATAAACTGCTGACATTATCTTGAAGAGAATTTTCACGAGCTAAAATCCAGGTTATTTTGCACTGCAACAATTACAAAGTTAAATGTAGACAAATACTGAGTAAACAAGTTGATATTCTTAGTCAAAATTCAAAATATACCTACTATCATAATAACAACCACACACCACACACACACACACACACACACACACACACACACACACACACACACACACACACACACACACACACACACACACACGCACAACACACACCACACACACACACACACACACACACACACACACACACACACACACACACACACACACACACACACACACACACACACACACACACACACACACACACACACACACACACACACACACACACACACACACACACACACACACACACACACACACACACAACCACACACACACACAACACACACAACACACACACACACACACACACACACACACACACACACACACACCACACAACACACACACACACACACACACATAATTAGAAATTAATATTTCAAAAATAATTAAAATAAAAAAAAAAAAAATTAATTAACCAATGACTTGTTCCTCTGGCGGCGGTGGTGGTACCTCCGCCTCTGTTTTGGGGGCCTTGGTTTTCTGACGGGGTTTTGGCTGCGAGAGCTTCAGGCTGTTTGTGCGCTCCACAGGGATTCGGTCAGTCTGAGAATTAAGGTACAAATTGTAAAAGTAAAATAAACATAAACACACACACACACACACACTTACTCACACTCTCTCTCTCATGCAGTTAAGATTTTAGAGTATATGAAAAGATGAAAAAGAAAAAAAGAAAGAAAAATGTATAATCTACTTAAATGACTAATCTCTCTGTGCATCTTTAATTAATGGTTATCAGTTTTCTCCAAATGACATTAAATCAATATTGCTCCATAAAATCCAAT
>NW_020869321.1:115366-117866 GCF_003789085.1 Penaeus vannamei | reverse complement strand
TGTTATTATTATTATTAGTAGTAGTAGTAGTAGTATTCATTATTATTTCATTTTATTTTTTTTTTGGGGGGGTGGGTTGTTGATATAATCGTATTTATGGAAGGTATTGAGTTTTTTTTCTGAGAGAGATACAATAATGATACGGTCGCCAAATCTGCTTAAATTAGAAAAAAAAGAAAAAACAATCAGTCAGTACATTTTCATTCCTTATCACAATTTTTTCCGCACCAATTATTTCATCCTAATTTTCTCTCCTCCCTCTCCTTCGCTCCTCCTCCTCTCTCCGTCTCTCTCGCTCCCTCCCTCCCCATTGCCCCTCCTCCTCCTCTTCCTCCTCCCTTCCTCCCTACTCCCCTCCCCCCCCCTCCCTCCCCCTCCCCCTGCCTCTCTCTTCCCTCCCTCCCTCCTTCCCTCCCCCTACCCCCTTCCTCCTTCCCTCCTCCACCCCACCCTCCCCTCCTCCTCCCTCCTCTTCCCTCCTCCCCCTTCTCCTCCCTCCTCTTCCCTCCTCTCCTCCCCTCCCTTCCCCTCTCCCCCCCTCCTTCCTCCCCCTACCCCTCCTTCTTCCCTCCTCCCTCCCTCCACCTGCCTGTCGGATGTCCCGTCATCATCTCGCTGTCCCTTTTTCCCCTTCACTGCTCTTTTCCCTTCCAGATGGACGACGACCAGGCAGAACGAGGCATCGAAAAATGACCGACACTTCCGACCGCTCACACCGGGGGGGGGGGGGGGTTCGTCAGGGGGGGGGGGGGTGGGATTGTAGGGGAGGGGGTTGGGGGGGACGAGAGTGGGGTCAGAGTCGGATGAAGGGAGTAAAGTGAGGAGTGGATCAGAAAGGCGAAGAAGACGAAGAGGATGAATGAATAAATGAAGGAAATAGACGAAGATAAAGAGAGAGAAGAAGATAAAGAAAGATAAGACAAAAGAAGAGGAATGATAAACGGGGGAATAGACGGAGATGAAGAAAGGAAAGACGAAAGATTAGGAGTGATAAATGAGGGAAATAGATGCAGATGAAGAGAGAGAAGAAGATAAAGAAAGAGAAAACGAAAGAACAGGAGTGATAAATGAGGAAAATAGACGAAAATCGAGAAAGAGGGAGAATGAAAATGGGGAATGATGCTTCGCTTATCTGCTTCCTCGGGAAAATGATGGGAATGGAAAAATTGAAAGAAATGGGAAGTAGTAGGAGAAGAAAAGGGAGATGAGAGAAGAAGTGATAAATGGGGGAACCAGACGTAGACGGAGAAAGAGAAGATGGTAAAGAAAGGGAAGAAAGAAGTGGCGATGGGAATGAGGAATCAGACGAAGATGAAGAAAGAGAAGATGTGAGAAGAAAAAGCGATAAATGGAGGAACCAGACGTAGACAGAGAAAGAGAAAGAGGTAAAGAAAGAGAAGGGAGAAGGGAATCAAACGTAAATGAAGAAATAGAAGAATGTAAGAAAGGAAGCGAGAATTGGGGGAACCAGACGGAGATGAGAAAAAGGAAGAGAAAAAAATAGTGGTAAATGGGGGAACCAGACGAAGATGAAGAAACAGAAGGTAAGAAAGGAAGGAATAAGCGGGGAAACCAGACAAAGATGAAGAAAAGGAAGAGGAAAAAAAACAGTAAATGGGGGAACAAGACGGAGACGGAGAAAGAGAATAAGGTAGAAACGAAAAAAATGGGGAACAGGAAAGGAAAACGATGAAAACGAGATAAAACAGTAGGTGAGACTAAGAAAGGTAGAAAACGAAAAGAAAATGGGGGAACAGGAAAGGAAAACGATGAAAGAGGAGTTAAAACAGAAGTAGGTATGGACTAAGGACACAACGCAAAGAAAGAGGAAGAGAAAGAGGAAAAGAGAACAGAAAATAAGAAGATATGGAACCGACAAGACGAAAGAAAGAGATTGGTGAATAAAGAGAGGAAGAAGAAGAAAGAGAAGAAGAAGGTAACGGAAAAGAAGACGAAAAATTAAGACAAAGAAAGACAAATGAAACGAGAATAACACATAAAAGACAAAGAAAAGAAGTCGAATAAAAATGTTAAAAAAAGAAAGAAAGAAAGAGAAAATAAGGAATAAGAGGAAAATTTATAAAAGAGAGGAAATAAAAAAAAGAGAAAGAGAAAATAAGGAATAAGAGGAAAAAAAGAGAGGAAAGAGAAAATAAGGAATAAGAGGAAAACTGATAAAAGAGAAGAAATAAAATAAAAAGAAAGAAAGAAAGAAAGAGAAAATATGGAATAAGAGGAAAATTGATAAAAAAAGAAATCAAATAAAAAAAAAAAAAAGAAAGAAAGAGAAAATAAGGAATAAGAGGAAAATTGATAAAAGAGAAGAAATCAATAAAAAAGAAAAAGAAAGAGAAAGTAGGGAATAAGAAGAAAAAGATAAAAGAGGAGAAATAAAACAAAACAAAGAAAGAAGAGAAAAAGTAAAAAAGAGGAAATCGAAAAAGAGAAAAAAATAAAAAAAAAAAGAGAAAGAAAGAGAAAGTAGGGAATAAGAGAAAAA
>NW_020869321.1:107866-112866 GCF_003789085.1 Penaeus vannamei | reverse complement strand
TACTTTTTTGGTAAAATAAAAAGTGTATCTGCCTTAAATCATACTCGTTAGATCATATTAAACGAAATTAAACAATTATGAAACAAATGACTGTCTGGATTTTTTTCTCTCGCTTTTTTTATATTCTTTTATTTTTTTGGTGTTGTTTCGTATTAGAATAATGAAAATAATTGCGATAATGATGATGGCTTTCATACCATGCAGTGAAAACAAAGAATTTTTTTATTCTTACCTGGAGCAAAATTATCGCGGCAAAAATCTACATAAACACAAGAACAAAATATCTCTTTTCTCTTACTTTGCGCGGGAAAATCCGCTTTTAACCGCCATTTTTCAAAAGTTGCCGCGTCATTCGAAGAAAATTAACACTTTGGCCCAAAAATAACGCAAAAGGAAATTACTCTTGAGCTTTTATAATTCCGGAAGAAAATTTTAAAGAATGGACATTTTCGTTTAAAAAAAAAAATTAAATCTTTCTTTTTTTAAGCAAGACGAAGAAGTTGATGAGTTATGACCGTAATCACAAGCATGCGTTATTTTACAAAGAATTACACTGGTCATGAATTATTCAAACGATGTAGTTACACAAGTATTATCACTGGAATAATGGACGTAGATGGTATACTACTGCATACGTATGACTTGTAAACTCACATTCAACATAATGGTTTCGGGAGTCCATGCATAACCTAAGGGAAAACAGCAATGTTTTTTTTTTTTCTTCTTCTTCTTCATCTTTTGACTCGGTACTTTATATGGGTTCCCTTAATACAATGTTTCCCAAACTTTTTATTCAGATGCGATCCTAAAGACTGTCTTAGCCTGGGCTAGCGACCCTAAATGTGTGAACATGTAGTAATATATCCAACCATTTTCATGGTAGTTCTACTTGCAGATGTATAATTCCTTATTCTAAACTTTTACAGGCTTATATTACCAACATATTAAATTCCAATAAACAATTGATAATAAAAAACATTAACTTTTACTGAATTCCAATAAACAATTGATAATAAAAAACATTAACTTTTACTGACATATCCAGCTATGGTTCTTTTAATCTTCTTTTAAGACCCTCTGGTGACCCTCAGAAAAAACCCTTGGTGACCCTCATTTGGGTTGTAACAATTGGGTTGGGATCCACTGCCTTAATGTCTCAGAAATTATGATGATATTAATGTTCTTGACTAATTTTAAGCTACGACTGATTAAGGTATTCTCAAGAGTGGTAGACATAACTTAATCGTATTAAAAGGATTAGTATATAAGGTTTAATTCAAAAATATAAGGGCAAACATATAAATACATGGTAAATACTTAAATATATGAATGTACAAATACATGGTATTTTGTCAATTTGTAAATGATTAAGAAAAGAGGAGGCAGACTGTTTAAAGGTATTTTAACAAGTGAATTGTGTTATATTTTACATCCTACTCTGGTATTTTTATCAGGTATTTTCTCCCTTTCCTTAGTACATGCTTATTACATACGGTATAATGTGTAATGTCTCTATGATATGTCTGTGTCCGTGTGTTTATGTGTGTGTGTGAGTGTGTGTAAATAGGTGCGTGCATATTAATATATATATTATATATATTATATATATTATATATATATATATATATATATATATATAATATATATATATATATATATATATATATATATATATATATATATAGAGAGAGAGAGAGAGAGAGAGAGAGAGAGAGAGAGAGAGAGAGAGAGAGAGAGAGAGAGAGAGATGCACACACACAACACACACATGCACATACATGTCTATATATGCACGCATATGTGTATAAAAGAACACACACAAAAGCTAAACATAAAATATACTTAGAAAGTCGAGGCACAGAAACGAGACAGTTTTATGCTCGTTATTGAATCCGCTAACGATCCCATTAGCTTGTCCGTGTCTGCGAAACAGGAGAAAAGGGGAGGGCTTAAGGAGGGGAAGAGGAAGGGGGAGGGGCTTACGGAGGTGTGGGAGAAGGGGAGGTGTGGGGGGTCTGTTGTTGGTAGGAAGAAAGGGAGAGGAGAGTGAGAGGGAAAGGGAGAGGATAGGAGAGGGAGAGAGAGAGAGAGGGAGTGATAGATAGGAAGAGGGAGGGAGAGAGAGAGCAGCAAACGAACAAAAAAAAAAAAAAGGCTGGCAAAAAAAGTAAATGGAACTTGTAGGCAAAAGTAAACAAGTAGATAAATACTAGTATACACATACGAAATACCCTCTTCCCCCCAACACACAAGCAATTTCCCAAACACCCCCCTACACACAAACACCCCTCCCCCCTTATAAACACACACACACAACCTCCCACACACAAACAACCTCCCATACACACAAACAACCCTCCCCCCTATCAACACACACACACAACTCCTCCCACACAACGCACAGAAACACACAGAAAACAACCTCCCATACACACACACACACAAAACAAACCCCCCTATATTACATCACCCAAGAAAACTCCCACACAGAAACAACCCTCCCCCCTATAACACACACACAACCCTCCCACACACAAACACAGAGAAACAACCTCCCATACACACACAAAACAAACAAACAAACCCCACCCCCATATTACACACACACACACACATACATACAACACTCCCACCCCACCCACCCCTATATTACATCACCCAAGACAACTCCCGGCGTGATTAACCGCACATAATTCACCCCAATTTTCTCCGCGATCTATCCCAAGTCACCGGAGTAAAAGTGCTTCTCCATTATACTTTCCGGCCCATTTATGCAAATATGTCGCTGGTCTTTGAAGGGGAAGTCACTTGGTTCGCTTTTACCGGAATGTATGGGTGTGTGTGGGTGGGGGGCGGGAGGGGGAATGGGTGAGGGGGGGGGGGTTAGGGTTGGCTGTGTGGGGGGAGGGGGGGGATGGGGGGGTTGGGAAGGGAGGGGGAATGGGGGGGTTACGGTTGGGGTGGGTGGGGGAGGGAGGGGAATGGGGGGGGTTAGGTTGGGGTGGGTGGAGGGAGGGAGGGGGAATGGGGGGGAGGGTTACGGATGGGGTGGGTGGGGGGAGGGAGGGGGAAAGGGGGGGGTTACGGTTGGGTGGGTGGGGGGAGGGAGGGGAATGGGTGAGGGGGGGGTTAGGGTTTGGGGTTGGGGGGAGGGGGGGAGGGACGGATTGGGAGGGACGGGGGGGCGTGGGTTGGGGTGGGGGGGGGGAGAGGGGGAAAATGGGGGGGGCGTTACGTGTTGTGGTGGGTGGGGGGAGGGAGGGGGAAAGGGGGGGTTACGGTTTGGGGTGGGTGGGGGAGGGAGGGGGAATGGGGGGGTGTTACGGTTGGGGTGGGTGGGGGAGGGAGGTGGAATGGGGGGGGTTACGGTTGGGTGGGTGGGGGGGAGGAGGGAATGGGGGTTACGGTCGGGGGGTGGGGGGAGGAAGGGATGGGGGGGGGTTACGGTTGGGTGGGTGGGGGGAGGGAGGGGTAATGGGGGGGTTACGGTTGGGGTGGGTGGGGGGAGGGGAAGGGGGGGTGGGGGGTTAGGGGTGGGGTGGGGGGGGAGGGAGGGGAATGGGGGGGGTTACGGTAGGGTGGGTGGGGGGAGGGAATGGGGGGTTACGGTTAGGGAGGGGAATGGGGGGTTACGGTTGGAGTGGGTGGGGGGAATGGGGGGGAGGGTTACGGTTGGGGGTGGGTGGGGGGAGGGGAGGGGGAATGGGGGGGGGTTACGTTGGGGTGGGTGGGGTGAGGTAGGGAAATGGGGGGTGGGTTACGTTGGGGTGGATGGGGGGCGGGAGGGGGAATGCTTGATTGTGTGCATATGTACATATATGTGTAAGTGTTTATTATATATCAATATATGTATATGTGTATTGTATTTAATGTTATGTATATTCATATATATACATACATGTTATCATATATATGGCACACATACACACACACACACACACGCATACACACACACACGCATACACCACACACGCATACAACACACCAACATATATGTGTGTATGTGTGTGTGTGTGGTGTGTGTGTTTATGATTATAGACATAAAAAAAACATGTATTTAACTGAATAAACAAAACTGCAGGAAAGTTTTCCGACACGTAATAATTTTCTTTTTTATCATATATCATTAGTTATCTTCTCATCAAAATCGTGAGGCAGAGACGCACGCGCTTGTCACTCTTTTTTTTTCTTTTTCCTTCTCTCTCTCTCTCTCTTTCTCTCTCATTTCTGGTGTCTAAGTCTCTCTGTCTCTAACTTTTTCTATCCTTTTTTTTCCTCTCCCGTTCTACTCTCCTCTCTCCTCTCTCTCTCTCTCTCTCCTCTCTCTCTCTCTCTCTCTCTCTCTCTCTCTCTCTCTCTCTCTCTCTCTCTCTCTCTCTCTCTCTCTAAGCATGTATGTTGTGTTATATATATATATATATATATATATATATATATATATATATATATATAATATATATATATATATTTATATACGTATTATTATGCATACATAATAATATATATATATATATATATATATATATTATATAATATTATATATATATATATATATATAGTGTGTGTGGTGTGTGTGTGTGTGTGTGTGTGTGTGTGTGTGTGGTGTATGAAGTATGTATATATCTATGTACGCATTGTATGAATCAATGTGTGTATGAATGTGCGTACGTTCACGTTAGCGATACCCTCTCCCCCCTACTCGCACTCTCTCTCTCTCTCCACCTTTTTCCTTTTATTCTACGTGTCCGTCTCCCTCTCCTGAGATGATGACATAATAACCTCACACATATGTCTTGGTAAATTCCGAGTCTTGAGTAATTTGTCCAATCTGTCTTTCCCTTGTTCTGCATCATCCTTCATTGCGTTTAATTATTGTCATTTCCTTTATGGATTACCTACGTAGTGTGTGTTTTGCTTCTTGCGAGAAATGGCGTCTGTTTGTTTACGTATAAGACATGTGCGTAGAAAGATAAACAAAAGATACTGTGCTGATGATGGAT
>NW_020869321.1:91179-102767 GCF_003789085.1 Penaeus vannamei | reverse complement strand
GGATACTGACATTCTTACGCGTACGAAATAATTAAAACATATTAAATTATTATCCGAATATACTTAAACATACCTTTAATTATACTGAAATTATTAACACCTTATAATACTTACGAAATACTAACTACATATCACTACTGAAAATACTTAAACCTTAATTTAGAATATATACTAACAACCTGATTAATTTACGAAAATACTATATAGAAGTTAAATTTATCGAATAATACGTATATCTGAATCACATATAAAATAAAGCTAGAACATTAAATTTTACGGAAATAACTAACTACGCTTAATTACGAAATACTAACACCTTTAAATTACGAAATATTGAACACCTAATTTACGAAATACTAAACCTAATTTCGAGTACTAGTTAATTACGATAAATAACTAACACCTTATTACGAATAAAATACTAGCACCGAGATTTAATTTTACGAAATACTAGAACACCTTATTTACTGAAAATACTAGCACCATTTATTATCGAAATTACTAACACCTATTAATTTACGGGTAGAAATAATCATAACACTGTATCTACGGAAATACTTAGCAACCTTATATTAACGAAATCCTTGATCAATCCACTTAATCTAACGAAATTATACTAGCACCTTTAATATGTAACGAAATTCGTATAACACTCCATGGTATATACTAGCATCATATCATAATATTACTAGAAATATCTAAACTACTTATATTTTGAGACCAACGATATTACCTATATACACATCAAACGTCCGGTTTTTCAGAGCAGTGAGATGGACTGCACCGTCTTCGTGAGCTTCAATAAAGAAAGCACCAGGATGAATGACTCTGTATCGAACAATCCCTCACGCCATATAGTGAGCCTTTATATGGGAATAAGCGAGAGGACGGAGGATTAACGAGGCAGGGGGCGAGCAAAAAGACGAGAAGGCACGAGAGGATGGGAGAAGTTCCCCGGAAAGCGGAGAAAGATAATGACGTGAAGGAGAAGATTTACACACAAGCGTTCACATGCATTCGGACAGACACGTACGGTACACACGCGTGGATTCGGAGCTTTATCACACTCGGATCTAATCTTTGTGGCGTATTTCGTAAATATTAGCCTTTTACTGGGTTTTCTCTCCTTCTCCTTCCTTCTTTCTTACTTGCTCCTTCTCACTTCTCCTCCTCTTCATCTTCCTCCTCCTCCTTCTTCTCCTTCCTTACTTGTTCCTCCTTCTTCTCCTTCTCCTCTTCTCCTTTCATCCTCATCCTCCCCTTCTTCCTCCACCTCCCTCTTCATGCTCCTCTCATCCTTCCCCTCCTCCTCCTCCTCCTCCTCTCTTTTTCCGCCTCCTCCTCTCTACTCCTCGCAAATCTCCTTTTTAAACTTTCTTCTGGTATTTATTTTATCTTTCGTTTGTTCGCTTCTAACTTCTTCCTTTTTTCTTATTCTACTTCTTCTTCCTTGTCTCCTCTATCTTCTTCCTCTTCTTTATTCTTCTTACTCATCTTTCTTATTTTCGTCCTTTTCATTCCCTCTCATTTCCTTTCTCCTTCCTTTCCTCCTATCTTCTATCCTCCTTCATTTATCCTCTCCTTTCTACTTTTTTTTTCTCAAGTTTCCCTCACTTTTCCTCTCCGTTTCTTCCTTCCTTTATTCCTTGTTTTCCTTCCTATTCTTCTTCCTCCTTCTACTCCGCCTCCTCCAGCTCTCTCTCTCCTCCTCTCGTCTTTTTCTTTTGCCCCACCATTCTTTCTCGCCTCTCCTCCTCCTTTATCTCTCCCTCTTTCTCCTCCCCTCGCTCCCACTTTCTCTTTCTTCTGCGTTCTCCTCTCCCTCGTTGGCTCCTACCACCTCCTCCTATTTTTCTTCGTTCTTTTTTCTTCTTCTTGGTTTCCTCCTTCTCTTCCTCTTCAATTCTTTTCCTTCTCCTTCTTCTTCCTTCTTCTTCTTCTCCTCCTCCCCTCCTCTTCATTCTCCCTCCTCCCTCATCCTAGCCTCCTCCCCTCCCCTCCCCCCTTTTCCTACTACTCGGGGGTGGGTGAAAGGGGGTATAAGGGGGAGGGAGAGGGGCCATGAGGTGTTAAAGAAAGAGGAAGAGTTGGAGCGGGATTGAAACGGGGGGATGAGAAACAGTAAAGATAGAGAGGGAGAGAGGTAAGTGGCTAGAGAAAGGAGGGGAGGGGTGGTAGGCAGAATGAGTAGAGAGAGGGGAGATAAAGGGGAAAGGGGAAGAGGAGGAAGGAGGGTAGAAGATAAGATAGTGGAAGATAACGAGAGAGTGAAAGGATGTGTAGAAGAAAAGATGGAGGAGTGGGAAGAAAGGGAAGGTGTGGTAACAGGTGGAGCGTAGAAACACAAGAAGAAAATGGAGATGGGGGAAGGAGGGTGGGAAGAGAGGAGGAGTGGTAGATGACAGAAAAGAAGAAGAAGGAGAAGAAGGAATAAGAGGAGAAGGAGAGGGTAAATAAAGGAGGAGGGGGAGAGGAATGTAAAGAAGTGTGAAGGGAGGAGGTATTACTGTAAGAAGAAAAAGGAAGGAAGGAGTAAAGGAGAGGGAGGAGAGGAATGTAATATAGAGGAGAAGAAGGGGGAGGAGGATGTAAGGAGAAAAGGAAGAAGAGAATAGAGGGAAAATGAGGAAGGGGAGATATAAGAAGAAAAAAGTGAGAATGAGATGAGGAGAGGAGCGCGGGAGGAGTAAAGAATGAGGAAAAGGAGGGGGGGGATAATAAAGAAGAAATAGGAGGAAGAAGGAGAGGAGTGAGGAGGGGTAAGAAGTAAGGTGGTAAGGAAAAATGTGATTATAAGTATAAGGTTAGTAGGGAGTGGGATATAAGAAGAAATAGGAAGGAAATGAGGAGGATAGAAGGAGGATGAGTAGTAAAGGGGGGAGGAATGATAAGGAGGTAGGAAGGAGGGAGTAGGGATAAACAACGGTTCTAAACTGTCGCCATTAAGCGAAGAACTCATTCCATGAGGTTATTGTGCATATAGTTATATCCATCGATCTCCCAATTGTATATTAGATAACACGAGACGTAGATGAAGTGTTTAACACGATTAAGGTTTCTTGAGTTGAATCGGGGTAAACACATAATATCCATTATGAGAGATGGTTTTAATTTGTATGGGTGTTTTATTTATTGAGTTTATTTGGATGATTAAGGAGGTTTGTTGTAATAGCTTTACAATCGTGTGTGGGCGTTTATTTTGAAGCAGATTTTGCGCATTCACTTCGAAAGCGAATTCACAGGTCTTTGCGCAATTATCCGAGTCTGTTTTTGTTATTTTGTTTTCATCTCTCTACTCTCTTCTCTCTCTCTCACTACTATCTGTATCACTCTCTTATTCTCACTCTCTAGTCTCTTCACTCTCATATCCATCTCATCATGTATTATCTGCTGCTACCCTAGTACTCCTCCACCCCCTTTATATACTCATATATATTATATATATATATACCCTCTCTCTCGTATCTCACTCCTTCATCTCTCTCTCCTATCGGTTTCAACGGTTATGATGTTCCTATAATAAATATTTTCTTTTTTTAAATGTTTATTATAAAATTTTGAGGTTTTACCTCCAACCCCTCCATCTTATTATTTACGCTTTCATCTCACTATATAAAAGTTTGGGGTTTATTTGTATTGTATTATTATTTTAAAAAAAAAAATTCTATATATGTGAACAAATTTGTATTATATATCCATCTAATCAATTATTTTTACACCTTTATTATCATGCTATAACCATTCAGCATATACGAGACTATGTTAATGCTTAAATATATAGTAAATAAGAATAATAATAATAATTGGTAACTAACGAGAATATGTAAAGCAGTGAGATTTAATACGGGTAAATAATGACATCACCAATACAATAGTGATACTGATTATTAGGATGATAATAATGATAAAAGTATATAAATGATGATAATGCTTAGCTACTTAAATGAATTAATAACTATCAATGATGATAATTAGAGAATAAACGCTGATATGTAAATAAAAATTAATTATAATCATATATAAAAATTATATAATATATAACATTAATGGATAAATGGTAATAATAATGAAGATTATGATGATGATGATAATAGTAATCAATAGCAACAACACTAATAGCAATAAATGATAATATCAATTTAAATGGTAACAATAATGTATGATCGTAAATAATCCATAATAATATAATAACAAAATCATTGCCGATCGTTATATCAACAATACCCATCATTTTACACACTCTTTATTTGCCCAATTATATATGTGTATTGTTTGAGATACATTTGTAAATTAAGCTATATATATTTCGGCGCATTAATATGCTCAAAGCTATATTTATAATTAATATTCCTATATATATATATATATATATATAGTTCAATTACTTAATAACAATCTACAACATCCAGCAATCTAATTATATCAATACTCACACCTAATATTACATGTCGAGTTTTATGGAATTGCCTTCGGATTGGCTCTTTAAAATATGCATATATATAACATACATACACTCATATTTCTCATATACTATAATTTCTTAAAATATATAATATAACTTTACATACATAAATATTATTGTATTATCTTACTCACTATGTAAGATATCGCGCTTATAATTTACGCATACAGAAGAATTGAAATTTGTGTAGGTCTTTAGTTCATCTCTCTCTATCATATATATTTATAACGTGAGTTCTATCACTATGTATTTTTTTTCAGTACATCGTATTCTTATACGGATTCTCTGTTATTTTTATTTTTATATTTTTTTATTTATTTTTCATTTTCTTGATGTTTGTTATCTTTCTTCATGTTCCTGGATGTATTTTGATTTAGTGATTTTTTGGTACCCCATCTCCACTCTATTCTATCTTATTATATTCTCTATTTATTTACCGGTCTTATGAGTTGTTTGTGTCTCTTTGTCTTACTCGTCTGTGCCTGTCGTTGTTCGCTGGTCCGTGCTAGTGTGTATACGTTTCTTGTCACGCTCACGCTCGCTCGCTCGTCGTGGGTGTGATTGCGTTTCGCTCCTGCTCTCGAGTAGTTTCAGCACTTGTCTTCTAAGTATATGACTTAGCTAAATCTATATATATATATGACTTATTTAGTCTCACCTACTCATCGTATCTACTCTCGTCTATCTACTACTATATTCTTCGATTACTATCTGTATACATATCTTCATAGTATTCAATCAGTCTATATTACTAATATATATCTCATATCATCTATTCGTATATGTACTCCTCATAATGATATTCGTGTGTTTGTCGTGTGCGTGTGTGTCCTTATGTATATCTCTGTCTTCATTCATCTCTTATCTGTTGTCTACTCTCTCTTAAAACTTGATCTTTTCTCGTCTCCTTCCTGAAACTACACTCACTCTAGAGTGTCATCCAGTCAACTCTCCCTCTACACCAAGTCTTATCAAGGTCGGAACTGTTATGGAGTGCTCGGCTTCGGCGTGGTTCGCCTGAGAGGCCATGTCTAGCAGAGCGGCGAGAGGGCATACGGGTGGGTCGGCGATTCTTGCAAAAATCTCTCTCTCGTCGCTCTTTCTCTCTCTCTCTCTCTCCTCATCTAACTCTCTCATCTCCTCATAAACTTTCGCCGCAGAGATGGTCGCGGGGAGAGGCCGTTCTCTCTCTCTTCCTCTCTCGCGTCAGTAGTGTCTGCTCTCCGGTCGCGGCCGCTCGAGAGCCTTCCGACAGAGTGCTGCGTCTCGGGGTCAAGCAGAGACCTTCTCAGCAGGAGTGTGCGTCACTCGTGGGAGTCAGGATGCCTCGTCCAGAGTGGTCCTTCTTTGTTCCCTCCTCTCTCTCTCTCCTTCCCATCCCTCCCTCCTCTATCTCGTCACTTCCCCCCTCTCTCCTGTCTCTCTCTCCTCCTCTTCCCTCTTCCCTCCTGCTCCTCCCTCCTCCTCTCTGCTCGTCGTCTCTGCGATCTCGTCTCTCCATCATCTCTCTCTCTCTCTCTCTCTCTCTCTCTCTCTTCTTAACCGCTCGCCTCTCTCTCTCGTCTCCTCCTCTCTCTCTCTTCTCTCCCTCCCCCTTCCCCCCTCTCTTTCTCTTAAATAATTTCCTTCTCATCCTCTTTCTCCCCGCCCTCTCTATCTTCCCCTTCCCTCCCCCCCCCACAATCTAAATCAATAAAAATATCCTCATCCATCCTTCACAACCTTTCAACAATCCCAATCTTGTGGGCGTAAAGATTTTCAACCTTGTAAAAATCTTTCGTATGCTGTAGTTCATTTTCCAATCTCTCCTATGCTTCGTTTCTTCTACTGACCTTTTAAAACCGTATGGGAAGGAGAGAGAGAAAGAGAAAGAGAGAAAAAAAACTTTTTTATAACCCATTGTGACACCCTGTCTCGTTTAGCGACATTTAAAAAGGATAGGAAAAGAGATGAATTTATATACAGATAGATAGATAATAGAAATAGAAAGATAGATAGGTAGCTAGGTAGGTGAAGATAGGGATAAATATAGATAGATAATATGATACAGATACGAATAGAAAGATAAAGTAGGTAGGGTAGGTAAATACAAGGTAGATAGACAGATAGATAGAAGATAAATAGGTAAGGTAGGTAGATAAGATAGATAGAAAGATAAGTAGGTAGGTAGGTAGATAGATAGATAAGATATAAACCGTTATGACTCATTTCCATTTTTTGGGGAGTTTGGGGTTGGGGTGGCGGGAGGGGGGGGGGGTATAGGGTATATACGTTCCTTTTTGCACTTTTTAAAAACACATTTTGGTTCGTCTTTTAGGAGGCATTTGCTCTTGGAATTTTCTTTTGGAGTCTCTTGTAAAATTATTGTTGTTTAGATGCTGTTGTCGATTGTAGTCCTATGTTGACGTTCTAAAAAGTTTTTTTTTATTGAAGGAGAATATTTTTTTCTTTGGTTATACATATATGAGAAATGGATAATTACTTATACTAATCAATATTGTATGATAATGATGATGATGACGACATGTAGAATGTAAGAAGAGAAAGTTTTAAAATATGTTAAGGATGTCAAAACACAAAAGGAAAAATATATTTCTTGAATGGATGCCAAAAAAAAAAAAAAAAAAAAAACTATGTTGCCAACGAGACTTTAACCGCCAGGCTTACATATTCTTATAGATCTCAAATAACTACATGAAGAAGCTTTAACCCCCGACATTCACCGAAAAAACAAGGTTTTACATTATTCCTACACGGTGAAGATAATTCTTCATGTCTCCCGCATCAGCTGTTTTAACCGTCACAATAGCTTCGCGATCACTTTGCTAGAGCGGATCCACATTTCTGGCTTGTGGTCGGAGCCCCGCACGCAACTGCATCCAAGAAAATGATTTAAGGAAGCAGAAATTCGTTTAAGAAAGACAAAAGGAATTGGCCATTAGGATATCTTATGTGTTTTTTGTTCAATGAAGGAAACTGTTGAAATAATAAGGAGTGGATAGTTTAATTTGAACATTTATCACTGACGTGTTTGATTCTTTGGTTTAACCGTTCACCTCGAACTTTACTTGCAGTTGTCTTTTCCCCCTTTGTCTCTCTCCTCTTGCTCGCTTTATTTGACTCTTTTTTTTTTCTCCCCTCTGTTCTCTATCTGTTAGACTGTCTCATTTTCTTTAAACTGTCTGTCAGTCCGTCCTGTCTCTGTCTCTGTCTCCTGTCTCTGTCCTGTCTGTCTGTCTGTCTGGTCTGGTCTGTCTGTCCTGTCTGTCTGTCCTGTGTCTGTCTGTCCTGTCTGTCTTCTCTCTCTCTCTCTCTCTCTCTCTCTCTCTCTCTCTCTCGCTCCTCTCTCTCTCCTCTCTCTCTCTCCTCTCTCTCTCTCTCTTCCTCTCCTCTCTCTCTCTCTCTCTCTCCTCTCCTCTCTTCTCCCTCCCTCTCCTTCTCCCCTCCCTTCCTCCCCCCTCTCTCCCTCCTCCCTCTCTCTCTCTCTCTCTCTCTCTCTCTCTCTCCTCTCTCTCTCTTCTTCTCTCTCTTTCTCTCTCTCTTCTCGTCTCCCTCCTCCTCTCTCTGCTCCCTTCCCTCTCCCCCCTCTCTCTCTCTCCTCTCCCCCCCTCTCTTCTCTCTCCCTCTCCCTCTCCCTCTCCCTCTCTCTCTCTCTCTCCCTCTCCCTCCCTCCTCATTTCCGCCTTCCTCCCCTCTCTCTCTCTTCCTCCTCCCACCTCTTTCTCTCTCTCACTCTATCTCTTTCTTTCTTTCCTCCCTTTCTCATCTTCCTTGTTATGCTTTATATTCCTCTCTACTTGGAAATAATCAGTATAGGATAAAAGAAATTCATCCTGAACAAATGACATAAGAAAAAATTCCATACACTTGTTAAAAAGAAAGATGAATAATAATGATAATTATAATAATAATGATTCCATACACTTGTTAAAAAATAATGAAAATAATAATGAAAATAATATATAATCCAATAAATAATCATGATAATAATAATAATGATAATAACAATAATGATAATGATAATAATGATAACAATGATGATGATATAATAATATAATAATAAAATAATAATAATAATAATAGATAATTAATAATATAACAATAAATAAATAATAATAATGATAAATAATAAATAATAATAATAAATAATAAATAGATAAATAAATAAATGAATAAAAAAAAAACATATCAACTAGTTACAAATTCTGATTTAGCCATCATGATTCTCTCACAAAATCACATTAATCCAAATACAATTCTTTATCCAATTTCTAATACCAACATCAGACAAAATATGTCAATAACCACAAAAAACACATTTATAAGAAAATCTAGAGAAAATACCTAGAGAAATTTAGAAGAAAAGTATATATATGTTATATGTGCATGTTATTGTTCTCCCAATTTTTATCATTAAATGGATTAAATCGAAATTCAACCAAAAAGAGAAATTTTGGCTCTTAACATCTGCGCGAATAAAGGGAGGAAGAAGATTACTTGACGAAGGAGAATGGGAAGAAAAGAAAGAGATAGAGATATTTAAAAATCAGTGAATTAACATCAGCGTGGCCATTTTTTTTTTTTTTCTTTTCTTTCATAATCTATAATGAAATTGGAATGGCTTCTTGTTTTTCTTTCTTTCTTTTTTGCTTGTCATGATAATGAAAATATCAAAGTTGGTATTGTCAAAATAGCTATCACCAGTAGTGTCATTATTACTTTCACTAATATTTATTTTAGCTTTATTTCTCATCATTGTCATCATCGTCATCATCATTATCCTCATCATCATCATCACCATCATTATCATCATCATCATCATCATCATCATCAATCATCATTATCCTCATCATCATCATCATCATCATCATCATCATCATCATCATCAATCATCATCACCATCCTCCTCCTCATCATCACCATCACCATCCTCCTCATCATCATCACCATCATCTTACTTTTAATATTTTTTTTTTGTCACAGATTCACGTCAAATTTTCTAACGTTCTCGATGAAGTATAACACATCCAGAACAAACAAGAACACACTGGACGCATCTGCCACTTGCCTCAAGGGAAGAACATGCCATCACAAGTTCTGCTATGCCTCTGTTCTTGCAATTTTGTTATATGAAACAGAACACAGAACACTAGAACACTAGAACATCGAACTTCTGTCACTTGGTCGGTTCGTTAAAATTGTTCGAGATCCGACAAAATGAATATTTATTATACGGACATACATGTATACGGAAATAAATACATATCTATCAGTTGAGACATGAATATCTACCTTATAGATACATAGATGAATATATATCTCAGGTGGATAGACAGATATATGTATTTCTCTCTGACAGATAGACGGAAAATTGTATATCTCTCAGACAGATAGACAGAAAAGTGTATATCTCTCAGACAGATAGACGGAAAAGTGTATATCTCTCAGACAGATAGACAGATGTATATCTCTCAGACAGATAGACAGAAAAGTGTATATCTCTCAGACAGATAGACAGAAAAGTGTTTATCTCTCAGACAGATAGACAGAAAAGTGTTTATCTCTCAGACAGATAGACAGAAAGTGTATATCTCTCAGACAGATTGACAGAAAAGTGTATATCTCTCAGACAGATTGACAGAAAAGTGTATATCTCTCAGACAGATTGACAGAAAAGTGTATATCTCTCAGACAGATAGACAGAATGTATATCTCGATGTATATAGACAGATAGATAGATTAAATGTATTTATCTCAGACAGAAAAGTGCATATCTCTCAGGCATATAGACAGAAAAGTGCATATCTCTCAGACAGATGGATAAATAAATCTCCCAGACAGAGAGATAAATGTATTTCTCTCAGACAGATAGACAGATATACATTTATTTCTTTAAATAGACCATGACCGTATATATGAATATTTATTGATTCGAAATGAATATCTATGTTTATGGCTCTCGAAGTGATTTTGTGTTTTCTCTCTCTCTTCCTTTTATTTTATTTTATTTAGATTTATCACGTTTTCTTTCTCTTTTTTGTGTTTTTATCCGTGCGTGAATATTCTTGGTCCATCTTTATCTATTTTTATTCTGGATGATAGTGTCTCTGTTTCGTAAAATAAAAGCTACGGGACGCTTAGTAGATATGGTGGTGTATATTCGATTTTTTTTATTTTGGTGTTTATATTTTTTAGAGAAGAGATGGGGAAAGGGGGGAGAGGGATGGAGAGGAGAAATGAGGTGGGTGGTGAAGAGCGAAAGGAAGGAAGAGAGAGAGAGAGAGAGAGAGAGAGAGAGAGAGAGAGAGAGAGAGAGAGAGAGAGAGAGAGAGAGAGATAAATAGCGACGGAGACAGAGGCAGAAACAGAAACAGTGTCATTAAACAGAAAGATCAAAAAAAAATGGACGAAGAGTGACCACGCAAAAAAAAAAAATAAAAAAAAAAAAATAAATAAAAAAAAACATTATACTGCACGGATAAACAACACAAAAAGAGAGAAAGAAAACGCAATAAATCTCAAGAAAAGAAAAGAAAAAAGGGAGAGAGAGAGAGAAAACACAAAATCACATCTCAAGATCCTTAGTCACGCCTGACTTTGTGAAAATAGGAAATCGTCAAGTTATAAACATAAATATTCATTACTCTCTCTAATGAGAATTCGCTCTCGGCCATTGCGATGTTCTTCGTGGTGTTCTCTCTGTTCTGGATGTTCCGAGAGTCCGTTCTGTTGTTTACTAATGATGTTCTTCTTGGTTTGGTTTTGTTTTCTTGTTATTTTTGTTCTACTTTTGTCTGTTTTTTTCTGATATTTTTTTTCTCTTCTGTTTGTTCTTTCTGTTTCTGTCTGTCTGTTCTGCCTATTTTGTTCTTCCCATGTTGTTGCATCTGTTCTGTTTTGGTTCGTTCTCTTTGGTATGTACTTCCTGTTCTGCACTTTCCAAGTGATGTTCTTTTTTCCTGTTTTCTAATTCGTCCTTTGCTCTTTATGTTCTTCCTGGTCTGTTCTTACCCAGAATATATATATATATATATATATATTATATATATATATATATATATATATATATATATATATATATATATATATGTAATATATATATATATATTATATATATATATATATA
>NW_020869321.1:81179-83679 GCF_003789085.1 Penaeus vannamei | reverse complement strand
TTTACGTAGACGTACATATATTCATAAACACAAACAGAAAAATGTTTATAAAGGTGAAATGAGAAAAAAAAGGTAATAAGATGGAAAAAATAGCCTTTTGTCATCTGATTTTACTCGAAGTCACGATTTAATGTTTTCTTTACAATTTTCCCGATATTTCAATTAAAGAAAATTTGTTTGTTAAATATTTTGTTGATCTTAACTTTGATTTTTGATATAAGCCTTGATGTGTTTATCGTAGTGTAACTTTATCGATTGATTTTAGTGTAATAACGTGAACATATCGATGTTATATGATAGTTTGAATGAACAAAATGAAAACATGTACGTATTTCTTTGGGTGTTTGGTCTGAAAAAAATACCATTTGGACGCGGAAATCCTCATATACAGTCTATAATCCATACCCACTTCCTCATTTTTTTTTCGCCGTGTTTCCATCCCTCTAAAAAAAAATAAAAAAAAAAAAAAAAAAAAAAAACATTTCTTTACTCCCGTTTAACCGCCTCTATACCGTCTCTGCCCCACCCCCGCCCACTATCCCACTCGACCGCCCGCTGCCCACTATCCCGCCCACTCTTACCCCCACCCCTCGCCTGCCCACTGTCCCGCTCCACCGCCCACTATTACCGCTTACCCACTGTCCACCCACCCACTGTCCCATTGTCTTGTTTAGTTGTTGTTTTTATTTATTAATTAATTTATATATTTATTTTGGGGGGAGCAGGTATTTTAATTGTCTTTTATTCTCTATCTAATCGTGTTAAAAGAATAGTCTTTTCCTGTATGATGTATTTAATAATGTTAATAAACGTGAGAGGGGCGGTCTGAAATTAATTTGGGTGTTAAATTCAGTATGACAAGGCATGAGAATAAAACTACAGTAATAACATATACATACACATATGCACATAGTAATAACATATTTATGGACAGTCCATGACCGGCTTTCATGTTATATAGCCAGTTTCGAGTTGATAGAACAGCTCAATCGAACTATTTATATATATACGTTACAAAGACGTACATGTATTCATAAACACAAACAGAAAAATGTTTATAAAGGTGAAATGAGAAAAAAAGGCAATAAGATGGAGAAAAAATAGGCTTTTGTCATCTGAAGAGGAGACTAATTTTACTCGAAAAGTCACGATTTCATGTTTTCTTTACAATTTTCCCGATATTTCAATTAAAGAAAATTTGTTTGTTAAATATTTTGTTGATCTTAACTTTGATTTTTAATATGGGCCTTGATGTGTTTATCGTAGTGTAACTTTATCGATTGATTTTAGTGTAATAACGTGAACATATCGATGCTTGTGTTATATGATAGTTTGAATGAACAAAAATTAAAACATGTACGTATTTTGGGGGGTGTTTGGTCTGAAAAAAGCACCATTTGGACGCGGAAATCCTCATATACAGTCTATAATCCATACCCACTACCTCATTTTTTTTCGCCGTGTTTCCATCCCTCTAAAAAAAAAAAAAAAAAAGAAAAAAAAAAAAAAAATTCTTTACTCCCGTTTAACCGCCTCTATACCCATCTCTGCCCGCCCCGCCCACTATCCCACTCGACGCCCGCTGCCCACTATCCCGCCACTCTCATCCCCCCCTCGCCTCACTGTCCCATTCCAACGCCCATTATCCTACCCCGCTACCCACTATCCACCCACCCACTGTCCCATTCCACCGCCCACTCCATCCCCCCTCTCCCCACCCCCTCCCCCCCTCGCCACTGTCCCCGCCCACGCTGACTGTCCCACCGGGTGTCGCCAAGGAGCTTTCTCGATAATTGTGGGAAAACGAGTGAGCTGTCTGTTTGTTGTGGTGGGCGGCGTGTGTATGTTTTTTTTATTGTTTTTTTTTTTTTTTTTTTTTTGCGGGCGGGTTTTCCGTGCGTGTTTATGTGTGTGTGTTTTTTTGCGGCGGGGTTTCCGTGTGTGTGTGTGTGTGTGTTTCTTCAGGTGTGTGGATGGGAAGGAGGGGTTCTGTGTGTGTGTAAATCTGCTTGTATGTGTATCTGTCTATCTATCTGTCTATATGTCTATCTATCTATCTATCTCTTTCTCTCTCTCTCTCTCTCTCTCTCTCTCTCTCTATCTATCTATCTATCATCTATCTGTCTATCTATCTATCTATCTATCTATCTATCTGTCTATCTATCTATCTATCTATCTATCTATCTATCTATCTATCTATCTATCTATCTATCTATCTATCTATCTATCGATCTATCTATCTCTATATCTATCTATCTAACCATCTATCTATCTATCTATATATCTATATATGCCGTATGTATATACAGAGATATACTTATTAATCAGAGGGTCTATGTATACATCCATGAAAAAAAAGGTTATGTACACGTGTATATTTATGCATTTGCGTGAGAACATTTTCCGAGTGTGTTCGAAGGTGTGTTTTTGTTTGCGTGTGTTCGTATGTCTGTGTCCGGTTTGTGCGAGTCTCTGCCGGTCGGAGGAAGCATATGTGTGA
>NW_020869321.1:64397-71897 GCF_003789085.1 Penaeus vannamei | reverse complement strand
GGCCTATATTTTAATTCAATGAAGTTCATTTGCTTTGATAGCGCGTCAGAGTGTAAGGGTTGCCCATCAAGGATTGTGTGTCACTGTTTTAGAGGCACTGGATAAAAATATAGGAGAAAATATTGCGCTTTTTAAGATGTTTGGGTAGATTTATTTACTTCTCTGCCTTCTTGATTAGGCGCTAGCATGTCAGCTGTTTTGAAATGCGCGCTCAAACTGTTACCAACCGCCAATGAAATAAACCCCGACCTAGACTTATGCCTAAGTTCTCTCTCTCTGAGATTGTTGGCGGGAATACTAGTCTGTTGCTTTTAAAACCCGAGTCTGTATATGTTGTGCGTTATTTTGACTTTTTTATGCTCTCCAAGGACTGTTATGATTTGTACTTTATAGAAAGACGCGTCCACATGTCTGGCATCACTGAACGCCTTGCCTGCCGACCCAAGGTTAAAATTTTAACGGTACAGTTCTTGTCCAAGCGCTCCCCTTATATGAATTGTATGTGACTATATATGTGATATATGTAAACTGTATGTCCAATACTGTATATGTGAATGAGTGTACACTGAAGAAAGAAGAGGAAAAGCGATAGATAATACAGAAAGAAGATAAAGAAAGTGAAAACTAGAAAATATAATAAATTGCATAAATAAAAAAATATATTACGAAACCATAGATTGCATACAGTACTACGAAAGCAAAGAATTGAATAACAGAATAGAAAAAATTATAAATCAAATACATATGGTGATAATACAAATATAATACATAACCCAGAGATAAGCAGTGATAAAATGCATCATGTACTATATATACCCGATTCGCTGTTGGTCTACTGTCATTTAATGTCGTTTGCATGAGTCAGCATTTTTTTCTTTGTATTGTTTACCTGTTCTCAGGTGTATACTCTTAGGGGGAGGTGGGGGGGGGGGGAGTCAGCAAAAAGAGTGCTCTTTGTACGCTTGTGAAAATGTTGAAAATGTTGAAAATGTTGAACCACTAAAGTAGATGATGGAGAAATAAGGAGAAAAAGAGGAAAATTACGGGTAGATGGACCGATTCTGATAGATTAGATAGATAGGTTGGGAAAGAAAGAGAAGAAATGCAATAATTGAAACATGAATATAATACATACATATTTATGCATAAATTATCATATATGTATGATATATATATTATGTATATACATATGTATGTATAGCATATGTATATATATGTATGTATAGCAAATATATGTATATACTCAAATATTATTATATATTATCTCTCTCTCTTATATATATATATATATGTATGTATATATATATGTTGGTTGTAAATTTTAAATTTCTGCCGCCAACATTTACAAATAAAAAAAGAAATCTGATATTGTGAAATTAGAAATTCATGTTGTCACCTTTAAATCTGATTAATCCTCTATATGAGCAATTAATTAATAGCACTTCCACCATCCGGATTTTATTTTAAAATAAAGGCGGTACTCCCCCCCAAAAAAAACCCTCTCTATTTTATTATGGTATCAGTTTGATAGCTGGCACGACAGTCTAGGCAAACGCGGGGTGGCTGGTTCTTCTAAGATAAAGATAAAGATGTTCCAGTTTGAGACATTTATAACCATGAAATTGATAACGTTTATAAAACAACACAACGCACAACACACAAAAAAAAAAAAATCAAGTAATAACAGGATGATACTTCTAGGCCACAACATGCCCCGAGGAAATAAAATTACTGTTCATCCTTCCGATGTAAAAAAATAAAACTTCGCTTATTGACCTTGACTTAAGGATTACTAATCAATTCCTATTCCAGTATCATTTTATAACCACAATTTCCCCTCGAGGATCAACACGTAATAACTAAACTAGCTTCACTGGCATTAAACCACGATAATAAACTGAGTATCATTTTGCTGGACTGGGGGGGGGGGATAGGCCCTTCTCTCGACAGTCATCATCAACTGAGTATTATTTTGCTGGACTGGGGCGGGGGGGATAGGCCCTTCCTCTCGCAAGGTATCATCAAACTGAGTATTATTTGCCTNAATATATATATATATATATATATATATATATAATTTTATATATAGTATATATATATATATATATATATATATATATATGTATATATATATATATATATACATTACATACATACATACATACATAATATATATATACATATATATATATATATATATATATGTGTGTGTGTGTGTGTGTGTGTGTGTGTGTGTGTGTGTGTGTGTGTGTGTGTGTGTGTGTGTGTGTGTGTGTGTGTGTGTGTGTGTGTGTGTGTGTGCACTGGAAACTATGGTTCTGGGACTATTCATTTATTTTCTGATAATATTTTTTGTTATAAATTCACTTACTGTTACTGTGAAAGAATACACAATTTTATCAATTCAAACTCATATGAATAATAAATGCTTCATCAACATAAATCTATTGATATACCTTGACAGCAATTTCAAATTTAACAACAATCTATGCATTTAATTTTGAATATACTTATATATCCGTAATATATTTATTATGATTATCATACTTATCACATTGTTTATTGATTTACTCAATCAGATTTTACCTTTAATCACGAGACTAACAAATCAACTAATTGACGCCTCCAGATGAAGCTCAGAGTCCAGTAATGGCCATTAATCTCATTGATAAAATCTGTAAGCCATATTAGTACTAAAATTCCTCACATATGAATTATAACCAATCGCTATATTTACATATACTGAATAATTCGAAAATTAACGTACACGTAACACTGCAACTCATCCGGTAAATAATTGTCTCATATACGTGTTTTCATTTTCGTTCGTACCATGCTAAGAATTTTCACATTTGGTATTCCAACTGCACACATTAATAAGGGTCAAGCTTGTCCTTCTTCTGCACATCCTTTTGTTGTCTCCACGAGGTGCGGAGCGGTTGCTTCATCAAAATATTATACAAAAGAACAGAAAGAAGCACAAGGCACCACAGCAATTTCATATGCAAATTACAAACCTGTGGGAAATTCTAGCATAGATTTATGTATATGTACATACAGTAAATGTTTATATATGTATATATTGTGTGTGTGTGTGTGTGTGTGTGTATATATATTATATATATATATATATATATTATATTATATATATATATATATATATATATATATATATATATATATATATATATATATATATATATATATATATATATATATATATATATATACTATGTATGTATATATATATATATGCATATATATATATAATATATATATATATGATACTAATGATGATAAGTATGAAAATTATAGTCAGTAATAACTGTACCAATAATAATATTAATATTAATGAGAATAACAATTATAATAATAACAATAACAATAATGAAAATGATGTGAAAACAACAATGATAACAATATAAAGATAACAAGAGAAATAATGATGGCGATGAGAAATGAGAAATACGGTGAAGTAGAAGCATTTCCAAAGTGTATTTCTTACCGCACCTTGTTTTACATGCACTAAACTTTTTTCCATGTACGAGAATGAGATTTCTGGTGTTAGTTTGGCTTGCTTTCTGTTTCGCTTTTCTTGCTCTCCTTTCTCAGGCATCTGAATATTGCAAGCTTTACTTCCTTGTACAAAATGGAGGAATTAATATCTTACCTGGTGCCCCTTGTGTGAGTGCTGAATATTTGAAGAGGAAACTCCCTTGTGGAAATGTTTGAGCAACCCAAATGCGAGACAATTACCATCTACATACAAATTGCAAGCTGCAGCTGAAGGTTGCCGGTGAAATTGAATATTGCAGCAGCTGATCTTCATTTAGATCCTCAAAATGAATATTTCCTAAATGCTGATGTTAAACATAAGATTACTACATAAGGTAGTACTAAATAAGTATCTCTAATGAAAACATGATTTGCTGAGGAAATAGTTCCATAAGTGTGTATAACCAGTGATAATAAATGATTCAAAAGCATTACAATATATTGCAATATCTGTATTCCATATATATATATTATATATATATATATATATATATATATATATATATATATTATATATATATATATATATATATATATATATATATAATATATATATATATATATTAATATATATATATATATAATATAATATAATATATATATATATATATTAATGTTATTACTATATATATAATATAAACACCCAGTATAGATACACATATACCTACAGCACTTACAGTACACATACATATGTGTTTATGTACTGTGGTGTGCATGATTATATAAGTACTAAACATATATATGTATAAGAATATATATAACACACAATCAGCCACGACAACACATCGATACTAACATATCTATCATCATCATACCAATACACCACAACTCTCAATATTCACACCCAACATCAAAACATCACCTCAAGGCAGAAATGCCTTTGCATTACATTAGGTCATTTGGAGCACCACACACACGGAGCGAACAGCATGCAGAGTCAAGTCTTCTCTCCCAAGTGACACCTTGGCACGCTTCTGCGCTACACACACAAACAGCAACACAAGACAACCGTCGGTCCGTCGTGCATCGGCACATCCGGACACACACAGTATATATCGGTGGTATATTCGAGGTTACGTAGATATCGGTTCAGGATTCGAGTTCAGGTCGGTATCAGGTATCCATATTCGAGTATATCCGGTATCAATCTAGATATCAAGTCGTCTAGTGTATACTAAGATTCAGATCAAGTCACAGTATTAATATACAGTCAATATATATATCAGTATATCATAAGTATCAGTCAGTCAGATCATGTACAGCGTATACAGTTCAGGTATCAGTCAGTCAGTCAGTCAGTCGCAGTATATCAAGTCAGCATTATCCAGTCAGGTCAAGTATATTACATATAGCAAAGTAATCACAGTTACAAGCCAGCCAGCAGTAACAGCCAAGCCAGCAGATATCACCAGATTACACAGATTATCAAGCCCAGTATCAGTCAGCTACAGTATACAGTATCCAAGTCACAGTTCAGTCAAGTCAGTCTGTCTGTATTACTGTATACTGTCTGTCTAGTATTCTCTCTGTCTCTAATACTCTATTTATCTAATATATTTGTAATATAATAATAATAATATATAATATATAATTATATATATATTATATATATAATATTATATTATATAATATAATGTATAGTTATTGATATGTAATGGGAACTTATATATATATGTGTGTGTGATGTGTGTGTTGTGTGTCTTGATCGCGTGTCGTTGTGTGTTGTTCCTGTTGTCGATGTCGTGAGGGTTGGCCAAATGGCTTAGATGGATGAAAGATGATGACAGTGAGCTCGTCTGAATGGAGCTGCGGTGTGAAATTTGTGTGTGATCAGCGTGGAATCGCTTGCGTGGTGTTAGTTGGTCCGAGTGTTGGCTGGCCATGGTTGGGTGTAGACTGTAGTGGCTCGCTAGTGCTGATGGGTTCTGGCTGGCTGAAGTCAGATGTGTGTGTGTGTGTGAGTGAGTTCCTTTTGAGATGGTAGGGAGTGCAATTCGCAGTCTGAAAGATGACTGCGTGCAAAAGGAGTGGTATTGCACTGTCGAGGATGAAGTGGCAGTGCGTCGTGGTTAGATCGCGAACGCATAGATCTTGAGTGCTGATGAGTGTTGATGATTGAGCAGAATGTCGTGTGTTGTGCTGTGTGTGGATGTATGCCTGAGTGGTGTGTGGCGCTTGCGTGACTGTCTTATAGATATGGCGATAGTATAGTTGATAGTTGATGTGTGTGTGTGTGTGTCGCGTGGTGTGTGATGTGTGGTTGTGTGGTGTGTGTGTGTGCGGAGATGGTTCTCGTTGTTACGTGTGATATCGTGTGTCGATGTCTATGATAATGGACATCGGGTCGGTGCTGTGGTAGGTAGAGGATGGAGATTTGTGCGTGTGATGTGAGAGATGGCTGTAGATCACTGTCTGCTGGTGTGTCTTTTGAAGATAGCGAGAGTGATGGTGTTTATGCCAGATGTGGATTGATGGGATGTGTGTCTGAAGTCGTTCTCGATAAGGATGTTTCAGGTGTGCACGTCGTGAGTTGTTGTTAGGCTAGCGTGGTGAGAAATAATTTGCCGCTGTGGATAGCGTAGAAGCGATGAGGCGTGATTGTATCACCGGATGAACGGAGAACTAATGTGCAGACGGTGGGACGTATCTTCAGGTTGCTAATCTATGGCGGCGCGTCACGATTATGGTGCTGCGTTCAGGAGCCTACCCGCAGGCTGGAGGAGAGAAGGATTTAAAGACGATATGTAACAGAGAAATGAATCGAGTCAGTAGTAAAGAACACTTACGCCACATTTCGCCGCACGACACAAATTCTATCACACAAACAGGGCGGACCACGTCAAACACTATCTACCCTAACAACACACAAGCACGAGCGACACTTCTTTTACATTAAGACGTGACTTTCCTGACCAACACAGGCCAACCACGTAACACGACTATCTAACAGCAGCACAGAATTATTCCCAAAGAAGTTATTGCAGCACATCCACACACGACACTGACAACACATCAACCACCACACCATCATACTCATTGTATATTAGTCAGCTCTTCATTTCACCGAGCACAATAAATCACTTACATAGACACCATTTCATCTACGAGCGCACAACACACACACATCAGCGACGAACAACACTACTAATCACACCATTCCACACTATAATGCTTTCAGTTTGAGTCGTCAGAATAGAAATCTGAGGTAAAGTTTAAGCGTCGCGATTAAACGCTCAAAGGACGTTTTTAGATTATGGTTGCTAGATCGACAGTCAAATCAGGAATTTACGGTTAGCCATTCCACCCTATGAAAGTGAATTCGCTGATCACTGACACACACCACACATTACATCAAAAGGCCTTAATTTTGAATTTTACTACACCACAATTCACTCTTAATCTCTTAATGCCTCTAATAATTAAATCGTTTAATATAAATCAGCCATCACCGGGGCATGGAAGCCATGAAAAAACACGACAACGATCAACCCCCACTAAAAAAAAGCTTAAACAAAACACATAATATTACCATAACGTGTCACACACAACCACCCACTGTATAACACATACATATTATATTAGAATGCATTAATTATGAAGAGCAGAGACACTGCGAGCACAATCACACACACACACCATACACACACACCAACCATGACAACACCACAACACCACACACGCACATCCACACACATACTCACACACTAACAACACAACTACACACACATAAACGATCACACACACTATATACACACACACTATATAATATATATAATATATATATAATATAGATATATAGTATATAATAATATATATAATATACAATCAATATAATTATGTGTGAGTGTGTGGTGAGTGTTATGTGTGTGTGTGTGTGGTGTGTGTGGTGTGTGAGTGTGTGGTGATATGTGTGGTGTGGTGAGTGGGTGAGTAGAGTGAGTTGAG
>NW_020869321.1:17500-22500 GCF_003789085.1 Penaeus vannamei | reverse complement strand
AATGAGTATATCCATACGAACGAAGTATATATATATATATATATTATATATATATATATATCATATACTATATAATTATTATATGTACGTATGTTATATCTATCTATCTATTCTATATATGCTAGCATATATATACATATAATACACACATCATGAATACAGTGTGTGTTACACACTCACACTCACAAATAGACACACGAAAATATAAATACGTTACCATAATACATATATATTATATTAATAATATATATATATACATATATATATATATATATATATAATATATATAAATAGCCATATACATCATATGTGATATATATATTATATATACAATATATAATAATATTATATACTATATATCAAATATTGTGGATATAAGTATATATACTGTATATATATGAGTTATATTATATATATAATATATATACTATATATATATATATATATATATATACTATATTATATAAATGCATTAACAACACACAACCACACACAACTCACACACACACACACACACACACAACACACACACCACACACACATTCACACACGACACACACACCACACACCATCACACACACACACATATATACTATATATATATACTGCTCCCATATATTATATATACTATAATATATACTATATATATATAACAATACATATATTATATATATATTAGTAATATATATAATATACTATACATAATATATATATATTATATATATATATGTGTTATATATATATTATGTGTAGTATAATATATATATATGAGTCATACTACTAGTTGAATAGATATATAGATACAAATATGCATAGTACTTGGTTCCGTATGCCAACCTTATCTATATAACTTAAAATATTGATATTCTTATTTCGGAAAAAAAGGAAAAAATGAAGAAAAATCAGACAAAAATTGGAGGAAAAGGCACGGAATAACTTATTTTGACTGCGTGTTTATGAGGCATCGCCACCAACCCCCCTCTCATCCGCATACCCGGTACACGAAACCCCCAAGCAGTACGAGAGAGAGGGAAGAGTAGCGCGTCGAGAGAGAGAGAGATGAGAAACGCTGAGGAGGAGAGAGAGAAGGAGAGGAGAGAGATTGACTGCGGAGCAAGGGTCGCGATGCGAACGATACGCGACAGCGGATGAGAGATGATATGGCGAGAGATGAGGAGAAGGGAGAGAGAGAGAGACGATAGAAGGTGGTCGGAATGATATGCGAGAGAGAGGGAGAAGAGTGAGAGAGGGGGATGAGAGAAAGAACTGACGAGGGAGGAGAGAGAGAGATAGAGGAAGTGAAGAAGAGAAAGACGAGAAATGAGAGACGAGAGAGAGGAGATGAGAGACGAGAGAATTGAGAGCAGAGAGAGAGACGAGAGAGAGACGGACGAGTGCAGGACTGAGAGCGCGATACGTTGTGGAAGGTGATGGCAAGCGCACGCTGGGCTACTAATCGCGACTCGCTTCTCATTACAGCCGGTAGCTACGGCCTCTTTGCTTGAGGCGGACGGACGAAGACCGAAAAAGAACGATTCACCTCTGACTTGCGTCATGAGGCAGGACGAGAGAAGATGAGAGAGAGAGAGACAGAGGGACCAGAGAGAGAGGAAAGAAGAGGAGAGGGGAGAGGAGGGGAGAAAGAGAGAGAGAGAGAGAGAGATGAGAGAGAGATGAGAGAGAGAAGAGAGACGAGCGAGGACGACTGAGTAGGGGAGAGGAGGAGAGGGACGGAAGAGCGGCGGAGAGACAGCCGACTCGAAGAAAATCTAACATATACCGGGAGAGGGAGGAAGGCAGGGAGCAGAGAGAGGTGAGAGAAGAGAGAAGAGAGAGAGGAGAGACGACGACGGAGGAGCCCGAGGAGACGAGAGAGGTGAAGAGAGGAGAGAGAGAGAGGATGGGGACGGGACAGTGACATTAGGGCAATGCTATAACGACACCGACTGGCTGCCCGAAAGGAGCTGAGGGCAGACAGAGAGGAGAGAACAGGGAGGGAGGAAAGAGGATATGGAGGGGGGAGAGAGGAGGAGGAGATGGAGAGGAGAGACAAGACCGAGACAGGAGGAGAAGACGAGAGACGACTGACGAGGGAGAGGAAAGAGAGAGGAGAGAAAGAGAGAGGAGGAGGGAGGAGGGAGGGAGGGAGGGAGGGAAGGGGAGGAGGGAGAGAGGCAGAGAGAGAGATGAGAGAGAGAGGATGGAGAGGAGAGAGAAGATGAGCGAGAGGAGAGCGAGATGAGGAGGGAGAAGTGAGGAAGAGAGAGAGAGAGAAGAGAGAACGGGAAAGAGGGAGACGAGGGATGAAGATAGAGCAGGGAGAAAGACGGAGAGAGAGAGAGGAAGCAGAGAACGAGCAGATGAGAGAGAGAGAGAGAGATGAGAGGAGAGGACGGAGGAGAAGAAGGGAGGAGAAGAGGCGACAGGACGAAGCGAGAGAGGAGAGGAGAGACAGAGAGAAGAGGGAGGCCGGAGGAAGAAATCGACCTGAGAGGGAGCTCAGAGATAGCACGGAAGACGCAGCGGCCGGGTAAATCCGTGAGGGGGTGGAAGCAGAACGGCGATTGTGAGGAGGAGGTGGCAGACGGAGAAAGAGAATAGAGCGCGAGGAGCGACGGGACGAAGGAATGGAGCCGGGAGAGGGAAGAGAGAGAGGAAAGGTGGCGAGAGCGGGAGGAGGCATGCTCGGAGAGGACCTTAATGAGCACGACGGAGCGGATAGGGAGAGGAATGAGCCTTTCGAGAGCGAGATGATGAGAGAGAAAGAGAATGAGAGGTGAGGAGAGGGAGGAGGGAGAGGAGAGAGGAAGGGGAGAGAGAAAAGAGAGGAGAGAGAAGACGAGAGAGAAGAGATCAGAGCGATGAGACGAGGAGAGAAGAGAGGACAGGACATGAGCCTCGTACATATCAGAGCGATGCACGAAGAGTGGACCGAGGAGCTGAGCTCATCTTGGGAGAGTCGAGACGACTGGAAATCGGAGCCGGACGGACCGAGGAGAAGGTACCACTGAGACGAGAGACGAGAGGAGAGGCGGAGCGGTCGAGATGAGAGAAGAGAATGAGAATACATACATACATAGCATTACATTATACACTTATATATATATATCTAGTATTATATATATATATATATATATTATATATATATATATTAATATATATTATATATATGTGTGTGTGTGTTGGAAGAGTAATGAATGAGAACGCAATGATCTTCACAATACAAGAGATTGTGTATTCAAATAAATCTCTGTATTGTTGAAGATATTTCGTTCTCCATTCATTACCTTCGCCACATGTTCAGACATGAATACGTTCATATATATATATATATCAGTATTATACTATAATATATTATATATATATATATGAGAGGGAGAGAGAGCAGAAGATGGGAGAGAGAGAGAGAGGAGAAAGAAGAGAGAGAGATGAGATAGAGATAGATAGGACTAGATAGATAGGTAGATAAGATTCACACACCACAGATGAGAGGGAAGAGAGAGATGAAGAATGAGATAGATAATAGATAGATAGATAGCATAGATAGATAGATAGATAGAGAGATAGATAGATAGATAGATAGATAGATAGAGAGAGAGAGAGAGAGAGAGAGAGAGAGAGAGAGAGAGAGAGAGAGAGAGAGAGAGAGAGAGAGAGAGAGACGGGGGGGTTAAGGAAAAAGAAACTTGGCAGTAAAAGGAGAGCAAAAATATATATATTCAACTCGAAGATAGATGGAGAGCGAAGGGAAAAGAGAGACGAATTAACAAGGAGATATACGATCACATATATCAGATCGCATGTATTTTAGAATTCATTCTTGTGCGAAAGGATAAATATTTTAGGTTCGTGGCTCATTGCGTGGGAAGGCGAGCGGACTACGAGACTAAAATCTATTGACAGATACGTCGATCGATATATCTATTGCGCGGGATCGATTTACTTTCCGCCTCAGTTATTTCTTCCTCTTCTTCCTGTATAATGAAATGGGAACTGAAAAATACAGTTGTTGATATTAATAATAACGATGGAAAAAAGAAAGAAGCGACGATAACTTTAATGATGGTAATAATCACACGTTAAAAACACTGCCACCACCACCACAAACAACAACAAAAACAACAACAACAAAAACCCACGCACAACAGCAAAAACAACAACAACAACAAAAACGTAGTAACTATCTGTTATACATTACCATTACGGGTAATCATGTTAATCATTCCATTTATAACGTCAGTCACCATCACCATCATTGCCACTTCTTACGCAGTTAATTAAAATTCAAACAAGAATCTTCTTTTTGTACAAGATTTGCTCAATAACTTTCAAGATCTGGTTTGGGAGTTTGTTCCAATATCTCCTATTTGGAGTTGCTTCTTGTGTAAGACAAAGAAAAAAGAAAAAAAAGGAAAAAAAAGGAAAGGATGTGGGTTTACCATGTTGCAGTGGGTGTGCATCTTTCAAAAGTGAGCGAGAATGGGAGAGAGACAGTTTAATTCCATTCGATCTTGGTAGATTTTAGTGGGGACTTTGTAGGGGATAAAGTTATTTAAGGAAAGTGTTTATCTTTATTGAAATCGAAGACGGGGGAGGAATAAGAGCACGAGAGATAAAGGGGGGATATCCGATTCATGCCAATTTAGATTGTTTTACGGTCACCTAAATATTATCTATGCTGTACTTTCATTCACGGTGCTGATCGCGTAACTGCTTGCAGCTTTATCTATTCTGCAATTTTATTTACAGTGTTGATGTCATAACTTCTTGCAACCCAAGAACATCAAAGGTAGATAATATCTTTAATGACTTTTGTCTTTAGAGGTTATGCATCTTTCGAAAGTCTTTGGAGGTAATGCATCTTTCGAAAAAGGAAAATTGGTCGAGGTTGCATACTCGTGCCTGGCAGAAAAAAAAGAGAGACACTATAAGAACAAAGGAAATTAAAATCGAAGATGGAAGACGGGGAGAGAGAGAGAAGAGAGAAAAGAAAAGCCAAA
>NW_020869321.1:10000-12500 GCF_003789085.1 Penaeus vannamei | reverse complement strand
TGTCCTCCACTTCGCTCCAGCTTTTCAGTTGTGGGGAAATAGTGTTAACATTTATATACTGATTTGTTTTCTTTATTTTATTATATTTGTTTTTATCTATTTCTTTGTTTTATTATATTTGTTTTATCTATTTCTTTACATTATTTCTATTTATAACATACTCTCATTATTCTCCGTATCTTTATACTTTAATTATTATCTCATTCTCCCCATTTTTTTTTTCTTCCTCTTCACTTCTAAATGGCGCAATTTTTCATTCTCATTTCTCTTTTCTACTTCATCCAGTTCCTTCCTTTATTCGTTTTTATTTTTAATTTTTACTTTTTCGTTTATTTGCGTTTCTCTCTATTTCCGCTTCAGTCCTCGCTTCTTATCTCCCTTTCCCCCTTCTTTCCCTCTTCTCTTCCCTTCCCTCTTTCCCTCTCTCTCTTTCTCTTCCCTCCCCCTCCTTCCATCCCCATCCCCCCCCACCACCCCATCCCCTCACTCCCTCCTTCCCGCCCCCTAATCCCCCCCTAACCCCCCCACCCCACCAACCCCCCCACGCCCACCACCAACCCCCCCACGCCCACACGCGAATCACCCACGCCCGCATCCCTATTCACGCCCACGCCACGCCCATCCGAAAAGTCTCCGAAAAGCCGGTGCAAAATCGTCCGTCGACACACTTAACCAGCATAACAGAGACTTTAACGAGATAGTGGATCCTACCCCCTTCCCCCCCTCCTCCCCCCAGAAAAAGGAGAAAAAGGGAGACAGAGAGAGAGAGAGATAGAGAGAAAGAGAGGGGTTACGGGAGCTAAGAGAGAGAGAGAGAGAGAGGAGAGAGAGAGGAGAGAGAGAGAGAGAGAGAGAGAGAGAGAGAGAGAGAGAGAGAGAGAGAGAAGAGAGAGAGAGAGAGAGAGAGAGAGAGAGAGAGAGAGAGAGAGAGAGAGAGAGAGAGAGAGAGAGAGAGAGAGAGAGAGAGAGAGAGAGAGAGAGGAGAGAGAAGCGAAAGAGCGAAAGAAAGAGGAGGGAGGAGAGAGAGAGAGGAGGGAGTATAAAGATTGAGACTTACAGACATACAAATAAATAAATAAATAAATACATAAACAGATTAAGAAACGAGAAAAGGGAAGACAGAAAACGAACAAGACAAAAGAGAGAGAGAGAGAGAGAGAGAGAGAGAGAGGAGAGAGACAAGAGAGAGAGAGAGAGACAGACAGACAGACAGAGAGGAGAGAGAGAGAGAAAGAAGAAGAGAGAGCGAGAGAGAGAGAGAGAGAGAGAGAGAGAGATAGAGAGAGACAGACAGACAGAGACAGAAAGGGAGAGAGAGAACCGAACAAGGACAGAAAGGCGGAGAAGGAGAAGAAGAGAAGAGAAACAAGACTTAGAAGGGAACTAAAAGAATTGTCTCGGAGCCGCAGCTATAAAGATCTGATCGATGATTTGGCGCCGGTTTATAAATCTCCTCACGAAGGGGGAGGATTTTCCAAAGTGGATTTAAGTGCGAAGGGGAAAAAGGGAGAGAGAGGAGGGAGGAAGAGAGAGACGGGAAGAGGGTGAGAGAGGAGGGAGGGTGAGAGAGAGGAAGGAGGGTGAAGAGGAAGGGGGGAAAGAGGAAGGAGAGGGTGAGAGAGGAAGGAGAGGGTGAAGGAGAAGGAGGGAGGGAGAGAGGAGGGAGGAAGGAGGGAGGATTTCCAAATGGATTTAAGTGCGAAGGGGAAAAAGGAGAGAGAGAGAGGGAGGAAGAGAGAGACGAAAGAGAGAGGGAGGGAGAGGAAGAGAGAGACGGAAAGAGGGGGAGGGAGGGAGAGGAAGAGAGAGACGGAAAGAGGGTGAAGAGGAGGGAGGGAGAGACGGAAGGAGGGTGAGAGAGAAGGGAGGGAGAGAAGAGAGAGGACGGAAAGAGGGTGAAGAGAGGCAGATGAGTGGGTGAGAGAGAAGGAGGGTGAGAGAGGTGGGAGGGAGAGAGACGGAAGAGGGTGAAAGAGGGAGGGAGGGTGAGAGAGGAGGAGGGTGGAAGGAAGGAAAGTGAAGGAGAAGGAAGGGGGGAGAGAGAAAGGAGAGGGTGAAGGAGAAGGGAGGGAGGAGAGGAGAGAGAGAGGAGGGAGGAGGAGGGGGGAGGATTTTCCAAAGTGGATTTAAGTGCGAAGGGGAAAAAGGGAGAGAGAGAGGAGGGAGAGGAAGGAAGAGAGAGACGGAAAGAGGGTGAGAGAGGAGGAGGGGAGAGACGGAAGGAGGGTGAGAGAGAAGAGGGAGAGGAAGAGAGAGACGGAAAGAGGGTGAGAGAGGAGGGAGGGTGAGAGAGGAAGGAGGGTGAGAGAGGTGGGAGGGAGAGAGACGGAAGAGGGAAAGAGGGGGAGGGTGAGAGAGGAGGGAGGGTGAGAAGGAAGGAGAAAGTGAAGGAGAAGGAAGGGGAGAGAGAAGGAGAGGGTGAAGGAGAAGGGAGGAGAGAGAGGAGAGAGGAGGGAGGGAAGGAGGGGGAGGATTTTCCAAAGTGGATTTAAGTGCGAAG
>NW_020869320.1:73223-79217 GCF_003789085.1 Penaeus vannamei | reverse complement strand
TCCTTCTTCCCCATCACAGCAGCCAGCAATAAGAAGGGTCATTTGACCTTCCTTCTTCCCCATCACAGCCACCAATAGAAGGGTCATTTGACTTTCCTTCTTCCCCATCACAGCCACCAATAGAAGGGTCATTTGACCTTCCTTCTTCCCCATCACAGCCAGCAATAGAAGGGTCATTTGACCTTCCTTCTTCCCCATCACAGCCAGCAATAGAAGGGTCATTTGACCTTCCTTCTTCCCCATCACAGCCACCAATAGAAGGGTCATTTGACCTTCCTTCTTCCCCATCACAGCCAGCAATAGAAGGGTCATTTGACCTTCCTTCTTCCCCATCACAGCCACCAATCATTTTTCCTTCTTCCCATCACAGCCACCTATAGAAGGGTCATTTGACCTTCCTTCTTCCCATCACAGCCACAATAGAAGGGTCATTTGACCTTCCTTCTTCCCCATCACAGCCACCAATAGAAGGGTCATTTGACCTTCCTTCTTCCCCATCACAGCCAGCAATAGAAGGGTCATTTGACCTTCTTCCTTCCCCCATCACAGCCACCATTTGACCTTCCTTCTTCCCCATCACAGCCAAATAGAAGGGTCATTTGACCTTCCTTCTTCCCATCACAGCCAGCAATAGAAGGTCATTGACCTTCCTTCTTCCCATCACAGCCAGCAATAGAAGGTCATTTGAGCCAGCAATAGAAGGGTCATTTGACCTTCCATCACAGCCAGCAATAGAAGGGTCATTTGACCTTCTTCTTCTCATCATTTGACCATCAGAGCTAGCAATAGAATGGTCGAATGACCTTCCTTCCCCATCAGAATTGGAAAAGGTGACAGAAGAAATGCTTAAGGGAAAGAAGAAGGAAAAAAAGAAACAAAAAAAAAAAAAACAAATCCTCCTTACTCATTTAAGGAGGAGGGTCCCAAGATAAATGGAAATGACAGACTCCCATCAACTACAGTGCAACAAGAGGCGCCCGTTACCGCCTCTTTGAACCTAAACACTACTTATGACGCAAACTTTGCCGCCGCGATTGCCGAGCTCTTCGGGTTCACTATCGAACAACCCATGTATACCGACCGAAGCCGGTTGTGAAAGAACCATCCTGCCAGACCCTCCCCAACGTTAGCCTGCCCATGTATGTAGCTTAGGAGGACCGCCGGTGATTCCTCCAGCAGGCTGGCAAGGCCGCGGAGAATTTCGGCGTGAAGCTCGTCAGGGCAAACAAGAGGCCGCTCAGGCCTTTATTCAGCACATGGAAGCCTGCATTTGCGGCAACAGGCCCCTGCGCATGCCTTTGCAAATACCTGTGGACCTGCAGCCACTCCGGAAGACCAAGCAGGCCCCCGGGATTTGGCTGAAGATGCCGTTGAGGGAGGACGATCCTTCAGAATCTTGTGCCTTAATCGGCAAGGAAAAGGACCGTGCGCTGATGCTAAAAAAGGTCGCGGACATCGAAGGACAGGTCCGCAGCTCTGAAAGCGCTTCCCCTGACATTGCGCCAGCGCACTACGACAAGGCCATCGTCAAGGGCGGCGCGCGCATCAGGTACATCAGGGAAAAGTACGGCGTCCGGGTTAACGTTCCCAAGGACAGGGAATCGCCCATCTTCGTATCTGGTCTGTCCGCCAATGTGCGCGGGGCCATCAAGGAGTTGGAGGAGCTCGTCCAGCAGGACGTGCTCCAACAGCGCGTGGTCCTCCCGGTGGAGATCCTTCCTAAAGACATCGGCATCGCTATAGGAAAAGGCGGATGCCACGCCTCCAAGGTCCAGGAGGAGTTCGGGGTTAAGCTCCGCACCCACTCCCGCGAGCACCCTGAATGGCCTCTGGTGGTCGAGGGGCTTTTGGGCGCAGCCGAAAACGCCGTGGCCTCCATACAACTCCAGGTAGCAGAGAGGCGCCGCCGTAATGAAGAATTCGCCGAGGAGCTGCGTCGCCGAGAGTAGCTGAAGGGGACGATTCCGGTCTGCCACGAGCCCGGCGCCCAGATCCTGGTGACGGGCCTCAAGGAACGCCCGGGTCGCCGTCGCCGAGCTCGAGCTCATAACGAACCTCAAGCTCCGCCTCGAGTACGTCCTCGTGCCGCTCCACATCAGGCGCGAGGAGCACATCCTGGTGCTCGGCCCCGAAGGCAGCATGTCCGCATGGATTGAGCGCAACTATGCCGTTCAATTCTTGTGGCCAAGGGCTGAAAACATGCCCTTGCTACTGGTAGGGCTCGCTGAGGACGTGAGCAGGGCGGAGGCCGCCGTAATGAAGAGGCTGTCCGGCCGACGCGCCCACTGAGCAGCTTCTCTTCCCTCCTTCCTTACCTAATTCCATCGCCTCTCCTGACGTTGAAAGTCCTCGGTGCCAGAAGGACTTTCATTCATCTTAGATGATCTAGAAGAATAAGACGATTATTCATGTCTAACTATAAGAGTTTCTGATATCTCTCGTTTCATGGTGTACAGGGAAACTCGGTGTGGCTGTTCTCTTTATTTCTAAGAGTTACAGCACATACAAAAGAATAACGATACACGAAGAACGGCGCTGGGTGGATCCCCCGGCTGGAGAGCCAGGAGGGCAACTCAGGTCAGAAGCGGTCACAGAGAAGGTCGCTGAAGGTGTGAGACTGGGTCAAGATTGGCCTCCCTTTTATCCGGCCAGAGGGGGCGCTAGGGGCGCAACAGGCGTGGGTGAAGCGAGGGGCAGTGAGCGTGGGGCACGCACATGGCGCCCCTGCCACAACACGTGGTCTAGATGTGGACACACGTGGGAAGTAGGTATTGCATGTATTGCACCCTTTATACCGCTCGGCCACCACCTGAGCCTCGTCCTCGTGGCGTCATCTGAAACACTTCAAGGGTGACCTATCATCGTACCCCATCTGCTGGTAGTCACGTCAGGTTCCTGTTCTCGATTGTCCTGTGCATCTCCTCGTTGTCGGCCTCTTCATCTTGGTCCTTGGTGCATCCATCCGTCATCGACGTCCACACGTCCTCGAAGGTTTCGCCTAGGTCCTCCTTGACTTCGGTTCTACCAGTCGTCCTCGTAGTCCTTATCCAGGTGGTACTCGGCGGCGTCATCGTCCACACGTCCTCGCAGATTCGTCCAGGTCCTTTTCGGCTGCGGCTCGTACCGACGTCCTCGTAGCCTTGCGCGTCTGGGTCTACTACTTATAAGAGTTTCTAAGAGCTCTTGTTTTATACTGTTCTTGAAGTACAAGGTGGTGTCAGTGATACCCGGTGTGGCTGTTCTCTTCTAAGAACAATACTAAGAGTTACAACACATACAAAAGAATAACGATACACAAAGAACGGCGCTGGGTGGATCCCCCGGCTGGAGAGCCGGGAGGGCAACTCAGGTCAGAAGCGGTCACAGAGAAGGTCGCTGAAGGTGTGAGACTAGGTCAAGATTGGCTTCCCTTTTATCCGGCCAGAGGGGGTGCTAGGGGCGCAAACAGGTGTGGGTGAAGCTAGGGGCAGTGAGCGTGGGGCACGCACATGGCGCCCCTGCCACAACACGTGGTCTAGATGTGGACACACGTGGGAAGTAGGTATTGCATGTATTGCTCCCTTTATACTAACTCTGTGCGTATAATCAATTCTGTTGTTTGTCACTCATACAAACAACAGAATTTAATATTTAGTGATAATGAAAAAAATCATCAATGATAATGATAATCATAATCATAATAATGATAATAATAATGCTTATGACATAATCACAGTGATGATGATAATGATGATCATTATGATGAGCACTGATAGTAAAAATGGTAATCATGGTCCTGGGCGTGCGGCGGCGCGGAGCCGGGTGGCAGGTCCCTGGGGGCTGCGGTGGCGACGCCTCCTGGGTGATATGAACATCAATGATAATGATAATGATGACTGAAGCTGACCCCAACCAAACCGTGCTTCGCGATTCATGAACGCGACTGGAGGTCGTGGTTCGTAAGAGGCACCCGAACAAAATAAAAGGAAAACAAGGTAATCGATATCTATACCTTTACACCCCATTACCCTCGAAGTTTTGCGGCCAAAACCATTTATTAATGTTTGGTAGCTCAAGAGGCGCTATTTGAAACGATACATTATTCACACCCACAAATATTACAGTATGTATGTGTGTGTGAGTGTGTAAGAGAGAGAGAGAGGGGGGGGCGGAGAGTGAGTGAGAGTAAGAGGGGGGGGGGGGGTGCAGACACTAACCTCGATAAGATGGGACTGAAACATAGCCGAACACTCACTCGTTTTGCGTAGCGAATCTAAATCACCCCCTGCCCCCCCCTTTTCCTAACTATGTCCAGGTTGTTTGAACGTGGGCCACCTTTCAGGGTAAGAAGGGCAAGATCTCTCCAAGCCCAGGTTTGACAAGGCGACATCGCTTTTGTTGTTGGCTGTACAAATGTATACACATATATACGGGGGGGGGGGGGGGCACTGTAGTAGGTTCTTTTAACAATCTCCACTTCTTTGATCCTTCATTTTCTTTAGTATTATCAAGGTGGGGTAAAATAAACAGATTTTCATGAATGGTCATATATTTAAAAAGACTTATAACAATAAAAAGAAATTGCGTTTTCTATAGTGGTCACTCCCTTTACACGAATTGTAGAAAACGGCCATTCGTCTTGTAGTGGACGTGAGGTACCCCCACTAAGCAGGAGTCCAGACTAGGCGAGTCCCCCCTTTTCTAGCCAGCACCAGCACCATCTGTGGGGATCGGCGGTAGCCAGCTGCAGTTTTGCGTCTCTGGAGCCTTTTATTTTTCGTATTTTTATGTTCTATTTATTTTAGCTTTTTCTCACGGCCTTTAGTTTTATTTTAATTTCTTTTAATTTTGTAAAGTAAACTTCTTTTATTTTCACTCATTTTTATTATTTACACATTTTATAAGAGCCTATATAAAGAGCCTGTTTATGCTAGACTCTCTCTTGGGTTGTTGGCTCGGCAGTTCAGTGCTGCTCACGGAGCGCCCGGCCTCACTGGACGTCTCCTGTTTTGTTGTTTGTTTCTTCGATTTCCTACAAGAGAGAAAGATAAGTATATTCATGTTTTGTAAGAGGCCAGTTAGGATGTGTTATATGCATTGTAACTTTTGTGAATATACAGACTGAGGGGATCTCAGGTTTTCCTTTTTATGCTTTGGTTTTGTTTTATCCTTGGTTTGTTTATTTTACTTTTTTATTTGGTTTTAAAAGGAGAATGGACACAGTTGATAATGATATGAAATTGTAAAGATGGAAGTTAATGTAATAGTAAGTCTTACTTACGGGGTTAAGGGCTTCAGGGTTGTGACGAGCGGGTCATGCTGCAGTACACGCCAGCTACCACCCTTTCGAAAGCAGCTCCCCTGTTCGCAAGTTGCACTCTACAAGACCCGCGTTGTAGTTTTGAAAGTGTCTCAAAGGGGTAAACACTACAGTCTTGTTTAGACCGGAAAGTGGGCGCTGTTACAGCGACTCTTGTTTCACTCCTGTAGCTCGTTCTCAGAACTTGCAATATACAATAAAAACTAAAAAAATATGCAACATAAATACTATTTCAACATTTACAATAATAAGATGATTGTATGAGTTTATACTTGAAAATAAGTTCCTGCTAATGGAGTTTTCAGGACTCATGAGAATGCAGGTGAGCACCGTGCTCTACGGCAGGTGAGGGTGAAAAGGCACGCTTACTTTGCGTGATCCCTGACATTGCTTTGTTTTTGCCTCAGGGCGTTCGTGTAAACAAAAGGGAGATACTTACAGATTTCTTTTCAACTCAAATAACCTTTTTGCGTGGTACTTAGGGCATGTGCAGGTGAAAAACTATGCCTGCATCAGGTACACATATGCACAAATGAAATTAATGAATAAAATATAATCACACTTATATACACTTCTGATACCCAAGCCCATGCTCACGGGAGTATACCCTGGTGTAGTGAGCAGGCTGTGCATTACTGCTCCTAAATCCACACTAAATAGGGCCAAACCTGGTGGTGGGACTTATCAGTGGCTTC
>NW_020869320.1:57465-68123 GCF_003789085.1 Penaeus vannamei | reverse complement strand
GTTACGAAGGTAGGTCAATTACCAAAGAAGAAAGAAAAAAAAAGAAAAACATTTATTAATTCAAACTTTTAATTAAACCACTATAATTAGTTTCGTTCTATTAAGAATGAAATGGGCACTACACACCACAACACACACACACAACACAACCCACCACACACAAACACACACCACGACTCCCTCCAACTTTTCTTCTCTCAAGATTCTGTGTTGGAAAAACAAACACACACAGTCTAGCATGTTGAAAAAACAAACCATACCCTTTCATCTGTCACGCACAAAACAACACACTCAAGCTGCTACAACACACCCTCATCACGCCCCCAATCACACCCCTCATCACGCCCCAACAAACACATCAAGCACGCACCAACACACACTCAGCACCGCTTACAAACACAACACTCAGCCGCACCAACACAGACACTCTAAAGCAACGCACTAAATCACACCCTTCAAGCACGCACAAACACCACAACCCTCAGCACGCACACACCACCCTCAAGGCACGCACAAACCACACACTCAACACGCACCAACACACCACTCCAAGCCACACACAAACACAACACTCACACAAGCGGCACCAAACACACACTCAAGCACGCACAAACACACACTCAAGCACGCACCAACACACACTCAAGCACGCACAACACACACCATCAGCACGCACAAACACACACTCAAGCACGCACAAACACACACTCAAGCACGCACAAACACACACTCAAGCACGCACAACAACACACTCAAGCACGCACAAACACACACTCAAGCACGCACAAACACACACTCAAGCACGCACAAACACACACTCAAGCACGCACAAACACACACTCAAGCACGCACGCACACAAACACAAAGCACGCACAAACACACACTCAAGCACGCACAAACACACACTCAAGCACGCACAAACACACCCTCAAGCACGTAGAAACACTCACTCAGGCACACAGAAACTCTCAGTCAAGCAAACATAAACACACACATTCAATTGCACAGAAACATACACTCAAGTGCGCCGAAACACACACTCAAGCACGAAGAAACACATGCATGTAGAAGCATACAAAACACACACAACAGCACAATACGCATCAATGCAGAAACATTCCCCCCTACACACACACACACACACACACACACACACACACACACACACACACACACACACACACCACACACACACACACACACACACACACACACACACACACACCACACACACACACACACACACACACACACACACTCTCTCTCTCTCTCTCTCTAACGCAAACACGCAGAACACATTCATGTACTCACAGAAACACACACTCTCACACACACAAACACATTCATGCGCTCATAGAAACAGACACTCACGCACACACAGAAACACATATTACACGCAGAAACACAAAAAGTAAGCAAATTTATATGACAATAAATTATATTTAGAATGAGAAAAAGAAAAAAAATTACTGATGAAACAATAAAATACACAAAATGGAATCATATTTAAATTTTACATCTACCATCTATGACCCCCTTCTCTCTGAGCTGTGTGACTGTAGCGTCCCCAACGATCCTGCAGTCCACGCTCCTCCTTGGCCTGCTCCCAACGTTCTTTCATGCGGTACAGTTCACGATTAACCTCCTGTCGTATTAGGAAGTGGTAAAAAAATAAACATTATATTGATTGTAGTATTAAGAGGAGATTAAAAGATTGATGATATTAATAATAGCTACAATAATAGTAATAATTAATAATAATAACAATAATGATTATAATGTACTGAGATGTAAATCAATCTGGGCAACAAAACAAAAAACGGCTACAATAGTCATCACCAACAATATAATACTACATAAATTATATTTACGCTTCCATTTAAAAACATAAGTCTGTTTGAGGTTTTTGCTCAAACAACTAAATGTGGTAAGAACAGATGACTCAATGAAGATATGTGTATTCTATATTGCTAACAAGTCCCTAATGTTGGAATTTACTGAGGTAAAGGAACTGATATACTGCAGCAAACCCAACAACCCGATAGGCTTCCTTAATCTAAGGAAAAAATAAAAAGGTTCTATTCAGTCTAGTAGTGATATAATATATTGGGAAGGTCATGGATCTTTAACCCTACCATGACTGGTCCAGAATTTTCTGTGATCTAACCATTACACAACATGATGGGTATAGGCACTTATTGTACAATATCATACTTAACCTGATTAGAGGAAATAACTACAAGTATTTAAATTACCTATATCAGTTTAATACTTTTTACATCTCCTACTTAATTAGAATAGGAAATTATCCTTGGCAACAAAGCAATTATTCTCTACTTGTTAAACAGAAATGTTACTTACCTCACCAGACTTCTCCAAGATTTCAATGAGCTTGCCAGCATTTTTCCAGTCTTTCCAGGTGATGAAAGTACAAGCATGTCCTTGGCGGCCAGCCCTCCCTGTTCGTCCAATGCGATGCACATACTCCTCCATGTCACGTGGGCAGTCAAAATTCAGGATGTAACTAGTAATTAATAGACAAACTTAAGCTAATAATTGATTCAACTTATAAATATTAATAAAAATAACTAGCCTATGAAATTAAAGAGCAGGCATGTGCAGCCAGCCCTCCCTATTTTGCCATCTTACATGGGCAGTCAAAATTCAGAATGTCAATCAATCAAAAGACAAGATTTACCATATAATTGATTCAGTACACAAATATTGATGACATACAGGTAGTCTTGGAAATAAAAATGCAGGCATGTCCTTGCAGCCAGCCCTTCCCATGCTTTCATGTTACATAATCAGAATTCAGGATGTATCTATTTATTAAAAGACAAATTACCTCATAACTGATTCACAATGTGAATACCAATGAAAAATAGCTGAACTCTTAATTGATTCAACACAAATATTGATGAAAACCTAGTCCAGGAAATCAAGAGACAGATCAAAAGGTACATACGTAATATCAATAACATCAATTCCACGAGCTGCAACATCTGTTGCAAGGAGGACTCTTACTCTGCCACTCTTCAAATCACTTAGGGCTTTCTCTCTCTCTTCTTGTTCTCTATCTCCATGCATGCTTTGTACCTGGAAAAAGTTAATGTATTTATAAACAAATTTTAGGGGAAATCAACTGCCAAAAGCCACCAGAAATCACATAAAAAACAATGAAATGAAAGCAGATACCACTATTAACTGTTAACTGTTGATAACTGGATCATAAAAATAAAAAATGGGTGTTCATTTAATTGTTCTATTAGATGAATATACATAATTTCAACTTGTTCTAACTGAAACGTGTTTCTATATGAATGGTGTTTGCTATTTAATACCAGCAATATGAATAAATTAGTGAAAATGCTTACATGTTTTCCTTCTTCCATCATCTCCACAGACAGAAAATCCACCATGCTCTTCCTGCCTATAAACACTATGGCTTTATCTTCTTCGCCAAGTCTGTTAATGAAGTCCAGCAACTGGAAAGCAAATTTAGCACATTTACAAATAACAAAGAAAAACAATGGAGGCAGAGAAATAATATGACATGTATCTAAATGGTGGGCAAAAATCCAAGGTATTTAGCCCAAACAGTATTACTCAATACTCAATCAAAATTTAGCATAACAATAGTGGTCTCCACAGAGCAAGATCTATGGAAAATGACAAATTATTTGTGACCTTTTGATAGAATATCCGATGCTGAACTTACGAATAACAGATCTCAATGAAGCTATACCAAAAATTTGTTTACATCCCCACACACCTACCATCTTATCCTCCTGATTCCTAAGCTCTATTCATCTATTTCATCCCTAATCTAGCACAAGATGTAACAAACCTTATCCTACACTGTACTCACTGTGTTGTCCCTCAACTACCTATTAACTGGTTGTCCATCCTTGCCCGTACCCATCAAAATCTTTTGTTTACTTTTACTGAACTTTCAAACCTCAGGATCAGAAAAATACCTTGAGAACATAAAATATTTCTCTTCAAACAACAAAAATTGCCTTTGGTGGAAGCTAAAATGTTACTGGATATGTCAGCTGGAAGGCTTCTATGTTAAAAGCACTGTTAAGATCATTTCTTCCACTTAAAATCACTAACTTTATCCTATTATTCAAGTAACCTGGCACAACAGAATGATACTGTTTCCTGAAAACACTGCATACACTGATTTGAATATCACTCAGTACAAATAGAAAATTCTCTAAGGTGGGGTGGGGATGTCATTTGGAGTTAGTTAGCTTACGTTTTTCACACAAAAGTGCAAATTATGATGACAAATTTTGGTTTGGTCTCATTCCAGCAGTAAGTACCATCTGCCATATTCAAATTTAATTTGATTTGAAATCAACTATTTCCATTGTAAAGAGCAATTCAACAAAGATCATGCAGGTGGATATTTTAGTTTTGGAAAAATAATCAAGATTTTTGTAAATGACACATGCTCTAACCTTTTTTTTCTTTCTTTCTTTCTTTTGCCGATTTTGATGAAACGTACACCTTTTACTCAGACCTTAGTGAGATCCCTGACATAAATTTTGATCGAAATCACCTGAATAGTCTTTAAAGCATAGTAAAAAAAATATAACATAATCCTCTATCATTTAGCTGCATTCCAAAATCACATAGTTGTGGAAATTCCCAGCACGTAACAGTATCTCAACAAGTGACTTAAGTTATCATAGAGTCACGTAAATATTTTATGTAAACAACTTTTAGAACACCATAAAAAGTTTTTAGAAAGTTTAAAACTCTGTTGAAAATGCTATTTAAAATCAGTAATGTTAGTAAAACAAATACCACATCAGCAAAATTTTAATCTGCACTGTTTCTGGGAATCTTCTGTATGTGATAGTTCAATCCTATATCAATCTCCTGCAACTGCATGATAGTATCTTTAAACATACCTTATCTCTCTTTTCTTCCTCTTTACAGATTATTACTTGCTGTGATACTGTACTTGCAGCCTGCAAGTCTAGGCTTCCCACGATAACATGAATAGGATCTTTCAGGAGCTTAGCAGCCAAGCTGCGAACACCTTCAGGCCAAGTTGCACTGAAAAATATATTATTACTCATACAACATGTACAAAATGTTATAAAACATCATATAAATTTGTCATATATGGGACTCGAGAACTGCACTTTTCTCACTGGTAGTATTCACACTATTTATCCTCTTCAGGACTATTATTACTCCTTTATCATCAGTCATCTTGATAAAAAACTTACCATCCAAACTGGTATATCACATTTCATATGTAAGCAATAAGAGCCAAGTCTTAAAGATATATACCATGGTATATAAATGTCATCCTATTTTTTGATGCAAAGACTTGCCAACACATCGGCCAATATACAGCTACTAAGGATTCGATTAGTAGGCCCTAGTGACTGTGCCTGAATTCTCCATTCCTTAAATACTGTTACTACTATTATTGGCATTATGATTATTATAATGTTATTCAAATACAATAATCAAAAAGAATCTTTCTGGAAATCAATTGAAATAGGCAGGACTAATAACTGACTCGGTGAGTATGCACATGTGGAGTCATCACTGTATAAATACAAATCATAAACTAAAATTATAATGGACATAGTATGCATCTACACAGCCACTGGGTAAACACTGAATGAAGAATTCATCTAAACCATGGGGCTTTCTGGTACTGATAACAGAATGCTGTGGCTACCCTTTATATTCACTTAAAAAACAAACATCATCCCAGAGAGTGTGCGCAACCTGGTCTGATTTATGAGGACTGTACCCGGGAGTTTGCTATGACTATCTCTGATCAATTAAGTGACTGACTGCAGGTTTTTCCAATAATTTCTAAGCCATGCATCTAAACAAAGCTCAGGATTTTAATTTTGGAGAATGGTGCACTCTAGGCAGTTTGATGTCAGTTTCCCATTTTGTTGGAAAATAAATGACGTTTAGAAAAAAAATCACATAGCTGAGACTTGGATAGTAAATAAGGATAAGGATAAGTCCTAAATGTGAAGCTGAGCCTCACCCGGTATATGAGGTGAGCCCGGCCTTTACCGACTGTCAACTCGATCAACGTGTCAGCTAGTGCTGATGCGACAGAGCTTAGTTCTTACCCTCCATGGTGCCCAGCCACAGCATTAACTTCCAAGCACCAATTGTAACTTCTCGCACCTAGGCAGGGCGTGAATCACCGACCACTCGGATGAGAGGCTGACAAGTTACCACCGTACTAGCCCAGAGGCTAGATAGTAAGTATTTGGAAGATATCAGCAATGTGATAATGTAATAAAATAATTTGTTGCTCTTTATATTAGCTATTTATGGTAAACATATACTTAAGAACCAACGTAACATTGTTTGATTGGAAATGAAAAAGAGGACTTATATATCTCTTGTTTTTTCAGAAATGATATACATGGCTGGACAATCAGTAATTATTTCATTTTACACATGTTGCACCATATTCTATAAACTTGTGTGAGTTTGTTTTTCTTGGAATTTCATGTGGGAAAAAAAAAGGGAGTAAAGCACATGCATGAATTTCTATGTAAAAAAAAAATAATAATAATATTGACAATATAGACAAGGTGAGAATCTTCAACTTCACTATTTCACTTCGTTGTGATAATCCTCGAAGCACCCAAACACTAAGGGGCAGTTTACATACATGGCAATGGGCCTTGGTAATTTTCCTTTTTCCGTGGGTGTAGCACACATGGCAACACTTATATTTCTTGCCCTTTATTTTTCGTATTACATGAGGGTTCCTGTCCTGAAGTCTTAGAGCCACATTTGTCACTGCTGGGCATCCTCACCCATCATACTTCGGTGGTTGAGGCAGACATTCAAGTAGGAGGCCTCTTACAACTTCTCTAAATATGAGCTGCTGCCTAATGTTCCATCCCACTAACTTGAAGAGCAATAGGGCATTTGTCATGGCCATATTGAAGGGGTACATGAAAACCTTCTTGTACCATTTGAGGCTTCTTCTTACTGCTGGGTAATAAGAAGCCAGCAAGTCGACTACATCGGCTCCCTTTATGTCTTCTTTATAATCAATCACAGCTTGTGGTTTAAGGACGAACTCCCTGTCGAGATTCTCCCTTTCGGTCTGCACCATCACTGATCTGTGAAGAGTTGATAGAATATGGATAGCTTTTTTATACATTAACTTTATGCATAGCATTCCAGTGGCCATACTCCGCTTTTCCATACAATTCAGCTTCAACTTTTGAGAGAAGTCGCATAGCATCCCCTTCCTGTTAGAATTTACTGTCCTGCAAGCACTAGTCTTTTAACCCTGGAAGTGTTCGGGAGGTGTACTAGTTGTCAATGTACAAAGTACACACCTTGTCTAGTACATACACCTCCTCTATCAGGTCAGCAACAGGATTGTGTGGCGCTGGTACTTCACCTTTATCTTGCCCTATGTAAAATCTGAATGCCTATGTGTAAACTCAGGAGGGGCCTCTTGAAACACTAAGTTTGTAGATTTTTAGGCCAAACCTTGCTCTCTTTGTTGGGTTATATATCACAAACTTCAGTCTACCCCTAATTTTCCAAAGGCTCATGTACACCATGATACACAGTGGGGGAACATATACCTCCCTGAATTGTTTTTGCAGTAGCTTGATAATACGTCCGAGCTTCCAAAGCTCTGGGCATTGTCATCGGCAAAGGGAAGGCATGTCTAGATCTGGTCTTAACAATCTCAAAGTATATAGGGAAGATTAGGGCCTCATGGACATCGGCTTTTGACCAGTGCTGTGTCTGGCCGGGCTTTGGGGAGATACCATCATAAGATAAAGGGATATCCATTCTTAAAACTCAGGGCGTGTCAGGGGCATCCACCTTCGCTCGTGCCCTTTCATGAAATCCAGATAAGCATCACGTACCTGTAATTGATAATACACATTTATTAGAATGTTATAGTATGACACTGTATTCAGAGCATGTTGAATTTGTATATCATTTTCAAAATAAATGGGAAGGAAACTTACTTATTAATTATTTCCATGATGATGTCTAGAATTTCCCCGTTGAAAAAATACCAAGATTTATATTCAATCCAGGTTTCATCTTGAAACCATATTTCCTAAGCACACTTTCCTTGTTGCACCACTTAAACTTAGGGGTCCCTGGTGCACTGTAGGCATGCATATGGTTTACATGCTCCAACAGTGGAACATCAGAGTTAATGCTGAAGTTATGTAGCTGTACATAATCATCATCAGTATATCAGAAGAAGAATCACAGGATGGCAAACTCTGGTTCTCTGATCTGCTCAACAGAACTCTTAGCATTGGCTCAGGGAGATAGTTTTCGACTTCATCTACACCCTCCTCATCAGAGCACTCAAAGAAAAATTGCCTGGAAGTGCCTGGTACGGGATCTATGGTTACATGTCTACCTAATTGAGATCTGGGTCTTTTATACAGAATTTTAGCCACGTGACATGACTTTCCGACCAATCAGGTAAGATAGTATGTTATATCAAAACAGAAGACATGGTGATCGAATATGACGTCACAACACTGTGTGGCGAATTTGAGGGAAGAGAGAGAGAGGATGGAAGGGAGAGGGGGAGAATGGAGGGCAGTGGGGGAGAGGGAGAGAGGAAGGGGAGAAAGGTAGGAGAGAGAGAGAGAGAGAGACAAAGGTAGGGGAGAGAGAGAGAGAGAGAGAGAGAGAGAGAGAGAGAGAGAGAGAGAGAGAGAGAGAGAGAGAGAGAGAGAGAGAGAGAGAGAGAGTGAGAGAGAGAGAGTGAGAGAGAGAGAGTGAGAGAGAGAGAGTGAGAGAGTGAGATGAGTGTGTACTACATTCTACATAGGCTTTCAAAATATGTCTAGGAAATATTTTCAATATTTCAAAGCCAGCTTAAGTTGAAATAAAGATTACACAATACAACACACCTTGTTAAAATACTCTGGCGATCTGGTCGAATGTCTAATATGATCTTCCTAATCTGCGGTTCAAATCCCATGTCTAGCATGCGATCAGCCTCATCTAAGACTAAGTAAGAGACTCCACTCAGGTCAATAATTTCTGAAAATCACAAAAGCATTAGGGACTTTTTACACATAATTCAATAAGTTATACTTTGAAGACATGTTTTATAAAGATCATTTACCCAATGGATCCGAGTTCCTCACTGCCTGCACATGGCTTTAAATCTGAACAGTAAGTTTACTTGAGAGGCAAATCTATGTGTGAAGCTTGCACTGTCCAGCCCATATAACATAATAATATTATATTTCATGTTATTTTTCAGCATTTTTATATTATTCTTTTTTTAGTTACAAACTTTACACTGCTGGTCATGGCAGGAAGGGACAGACTCTTAAGCATGGAAATCGTGTCCTCCCTAGAACCAGGACTCTTTCAGCCATAGCTCGTGGATGGTACATTCCACTCATTTAGCATTGAAAATTAGGTAATGGGCCTTCCTTAATGTTCGCTGAGGCTACTACTCCTTCAAGAGCTTTGTACACACATAGGGAGTCATTTGCATCAGCCAACCACAGCAGAATTTTTCCTAACAGCACATTTCCATCACCCAAACTGTTATCCAAATTTTTCCTTAATAGCATTTTCTTGTCACCTAGCCCTAAACCATATTTTTTGAGTGGTATGACAGTAACATAATCTGATCAAATATGTTAACATGAAAGTTATTCTGTGTTTCTCTATCATATTCTCCTGCTCTATATCATTACATCTAAAAAATCAAAATATTGTCTTAAATGTACTTTCTTATAGATGAGAAATCAATATTATGTTCAAATCAATACCAATAACATATTGAACCTTGAGAAAAATAAGGCCTTTTCAAGAAACACACTTTTAAACCCCCTTCAACTCACCCTTCTCGCTAAATTCATTAAGTCTCCCTGGGGTGGCAACAACAATCTCTGCCTTAGCATTGATTTGACGGATTTGTTGCCTCTTGTCTCCTTGGCCATATACAACCACACTAAAAGAAATAGGGAAACACTAAGCATATTTACCAGACAAAGAATCAGGCGTAAAGGTCTATCTAATATATCAAAGTCCAAATAATTACAAAAAGCTAGCTAGCTACAATAGAGACAAACAAGTAAAAAAATCTACAGTAATAAATCTACACAAGTCTCTTACCATCTGATATTCTGATACTCAAAGTCAAATAATTACAAAAAGCTAGCTAGAGATCTGCTAGCTAGGAGATCAAAGTCCAAATAATTACAAAAAGCTAGCTAGCTAGATCTACAAAAAGCTAGCTAGCTACAATCAAGGCTAATACTGTAATACAATCTCTACAGTAGTCTCTTACCATCTGATATTCTGATACTGATATTTAGTAACCTCTTTCTCGATTTGCTGGGCCAACTCTCTAGTGGGAGCCAAAACAAGGCATGTGGGTCCTGGACGCTCCCACCGTGGGACAGGTTGGTGAACTATGTGTATCAATGCTGGCAGGATAAATGCCAAGGTCTTTCCTGAAGTACGAAAGCAATACTTTGTTCTATGAAAATGGATTGGCAACGGCACTGGTTAAATGCACTACTATGATACAAATATATAAAGAAAAAGGAGAGAGAGAAGAAATTCAAGAGAAAACTATTACATACCAGTCCCTGTCTGTGCAATGCCAATCATATCATGA
>NW_020869320.1:39965-49965 GCF_003789085.1 Penaeus vannamei | reverse complement strand
AGAGCGCTACAAGTTAGTATGGTAGTGAAATGGGTAAAGACGGAAGAGCAAGCAGAGTACAAGGCCATTCCGGACTGAAATAAAGCCAGCCAGCCTTTCGTCCTTACAGCACAGCTCTCACACCTTAGGAAGTGGACAGAAGGGGAAGAAGAAAAGGAGAAGGGAAGGAGGAGGAAGAGAAAAGACCATGCAACATTCATTGGGGCGAGGGCTGAGATCCAGGGATTGAGGTATTGCGGAATGCCCTTTGCTAAAACCACGTTGATATATCAGTAATTAATGCTTTTCTGCGTATGAAAGGCAAATTTGTGTAAATCAACTGACCCTGGTGATACTAAAGCTATTGCCTTGCTCGGAAATTCATGGAAAAATCAAATACATTGCGAAATAATTTTTGTTGATGACATGCGTTGATTTCTCTCTTAGCAGCCCCTTGAACAACCCTTCATTACGCGTTTGTTAAATTTAGCCCATGCAGTTAATCACTGTGGCTTAATTCGTGAGATTATTCACCCGAAGAACATTTCTGATACATACATCTTTGAGATAATGAGGAAGATATAGAGGAAAGAGGACCACAGCTCCTACTTTTCCGCTGTCTCCAGAAGCCAAGCGAACGGTTATCGACGCTGCCACGTATAGATTTATTCTCAATACCAAAGCTTTAAAGTTATTACCATATCAATAGCTATATCGTAGATGTGTAAACCGACAGGAAAATGTATAATTGGGCAAATATCAAACATGTATAATCAAATTAGACGGATGAAAGTTGATATTGGACACTTCCAGGCCAGTGACCGTTTTACATTTTCGCATTTTCAGTTATAAAAGAGTGAAATCATAAGAGGTGCAATACATTAGGAAAGAGGAAAGATGGATGGAGAATCAGAAAGCCTTTACTTTCAATACATAAAGGGAGTGAAAATGTAAAAATAACGGGGTTTTGTCGCCAATGATTCGAACTATCGTTGTGCGGATTCGAAGCGGCCTATTCGCACAAGATTCTGAGTCATTTTCCATCTCCGTATAATTCGCATAAGTAGATAATTATGGAATGAACATGAGGTATTCACAATGTTTTCACTTTTACCATTACTTTTTTACCCCCTTGCAAAGTCCCAAAAATATTTTTTTTATAAATTACCTCAGATATGGCGGCATGTATGCATGAAATTCGGAAATCTTGTAGTAATGGTCATGCAAGAGAGAATGCAGCCACGTCGATGGAGGATGGAGAAAGAAGGATGAATGAAGTCAGACAGAAATTATATCATAATGGAAAGTATCTCCTTTTTTCCAACCTCCACTGTCCTTGTGGTAAAGTGATGATGATTCCCAGGTAAATTTAGGTGATCCAGAGTTGATACCTATTTTTTTAAAGGCTCTTCTAGTCCCAGTTCCCACACGACGGTGCTATCTCTCTCCTTTCTAACATTAAACAGTTGCTTCCGATTAACCGTACAAGAGATTATTGCAAGGAATTTGTTATATCTAACCTTGGTATGCCTTTGATCATGTACACCACACACACACACACACACACACACACACACACACACACACACACACACACACACACACACACACACACACACACACACATATATATATATATATATATATATATATATATATATATATATATATATGTGTTGTGTGTGTGTGTGTGTGTGTGGTGTGTGTGTGTGTGTGTGTGTGTTGTGTGTGTGTGTGTGTGTGTGTGTTGTGTGTGTGTGTGTGTGTGTGTAACTCCTTTTTTCTCTCCCACAGCTTGTTCCTGTCATTATTTATACCATAGCCATACCTGTATATCAAACTGCACTTTTTTCCCGTTCAAATCTGCTGTTCCCCTATCTGTTACATCCTTCCCGCTCACACTACAACTGAACCTCCATGTGTGAACACGTGCAGTGGCCTGTCTTTGTGACAATGAGCTCCACATCCAGGCCTTCGACGACAGCCTTCCTGCACTCACCTCGGGGCGACTGTGGTCAAGACGGTCCTCGTGCCCTTTGCCCTGTCTCACATGTGTTGTGGTGAGAGTACTCTGCTACTGCTAGCATCATTACACCCTTCACCTGCACTGCGGGTGGCGCTTTGGAACCCCACCTGCCCACCCTATGGCACAGCTAAGTAGCCCTCCTTCTCCACACCTTAGGCTGCAGGAACACAGCCTTCTTAGAGGAAGAAGACATTTGTTCATTTGGTACGTCATCCCATTAATCTCGTTTGAAGTGAGTTTGTGTATAATGTTGTTGGAAATAAAAGTGGAAGTCAGTAACGGGAATGCTATTCTGGAACAAAGTTTAGAGTAAGAAGAAAATGAAGCCTTTTTTTATGAATACTTCATGTTTATCAAATTTAACCAATGCTTTGACAATTTTGTGTTAGATATATTTTATTAATAGCTAATGGAAATAGACAGGTTAGTTTATAGTGCCTTCTAAGATCCATATCTCGATGAAAATGTGTAGACAGTGGTGAGTTCAGTTGACTTCCAAAGGAGTAAGACTGATTTTTTGTAAATCTGTCTTTGCATTTTACCTGACGTTTCAAATTTATTCACCTAGAAATAGAACTTATTTATTTTGATTAACTTCATGCTTTTCATCAGATTATTATTCTTTTTGTATATTTCATTCACTTTTCATGTTTATTTTGTCTTAATTGTTAAAACATAAATGTGCTCGATAACAAAGGTCATATAGCACTATGGTAAAGCATTATGGTGGAAGGGGTAAGACTGAGAACGATTAGATGTGTTAGATGTCAAAGGTTATACAATGGTGTAGGGAAGTATGGTAGTGAAAAGTAAAACAAAGAGATTAATGGCGCAGGGTGATCCATGTCTGAGGGAGGAAAAGGAACAATATATAAAAAAAATGCAGAAGAGCCATTATAAAACAATCGACGGGTATACTAAGGATATGAGATGAGTGCTGGAGAAGTAAGAGGAATATAATCCTGGGAAACAGATGGGGAACAGGGGAAGGCGGTGAAGTATCAGGAAGATGGTTAATGGGTAAAATAACTGTGCTAGACATCTAAGGTCATATAGCACTATAGGAAGGTATAGTAAAGGGGGATGTCAGGTGATAGTTGCTATGTGTCAACTATCTAGAGTAGTGTTGAAAGGTTGGAGATGAGGGAAAAGGTTATTGTGGTTTAGGTAAGGGAGTTAGATCAAGTGAAGGATATTTATGCGTCTGTGGAAGGAGAACAGGTTGTCAAGGCAGAAACTGTGGGATTCTGTAAGGATGTCTGATATGTTGGGAGGTCGGTGAAGGGAGGATAGGTGTGGAAAAGCAGAGGTACGTGCTGTATTAAAGCGTGGACAGGACAAGAGAATGTGTGGGACTGAAAGAGGGACGTTACATAGAGGACATAGGGGCGGGTCTGAGCGTGACATTAGATAAGCGAGTGTGGCCAATATGTAAGCGTGCAAGGGCCGTCTCCCAACGTCTGTTTTTGTGAAATGGAGCTGACCAAGAGGAGATTGATGGTTTTACAGTATGTAATTTATTGTTGTAGAGTCTTGACCAAAAAGATTGCCATCGGGTATACAAGAAGGTTTTAAAGTGGGGGTAATAATCCGTAGCTGGAATATGTGAGAAGCGTAGTTGAGTTGATGTGGACATTGCGGCATAGCGCGCAAGAATATCTGCCTGTTCATTGCCAGGGATTCCAACATGGCTGGGCACCCAGTAAAATCTGACAGATTTGTGACGTGTGGATATATAGAACAACCAGTTCTGGATCTTACAGACAAGGGGATTGGTCGAGTGCATAGACTTTATGAGGGCTAAAGAGTTACGGGAGTCAGTAAAAATAGTAAAAGAGGAAGAAGGGGATGCGTCTTAAGGCAAAAAGGAGTGCATATAGTTCTGTAGTTAGGACACTAGATTCAGGAGGGAGGGTGTATTTGAAAGTGCAATTTGGGAATGTTACTGCGAATCCAGCTCCTGAGATGGATTTGGAACCGTCAGTGTAAACATGAATGCTGGAGGAATGAATGGAGACAAGGTCAAGGAAATGAGTGAGGATAGAGGGGGGGAATATCTGATTTGGTGGGTCAGGGAAAACTGAGGAGCAAATATAGGGGTTAGGTATAAGTCATGGAGGAATGGAATGGACAGAAAGTGGGAGAAGTCGGAGGTGAGGAAAGGGGGGAATGGGAGGAGAATATCCATGCGTACGGGGGAAGAGTTGGTAAACGTGAAGAGGTAAAGGTATGAAGTAAGGATTGTGGAATAGTTAGTTTGGTAAGGGAAAATTGGTGAAATCGAGCATAGCATCGTAGAGAGAGAAAAGCTCGACGTCGAGAGAGGGACGGCATGCCAGATTCAGTATATAGGCTCTCAACTGGAGAGGAGCGGAAGGCGCCTAGGGCTAAGCGGAGACCGCTGTGGTGGATTGTATCAAGGTGAGCAAGAATAGAGTTGAGGCAGAGGAGTAGATATGCATCCATAATCTAGAGTGGAGAGAATGAAGGTAACATGAAGATGGAGGAGAGTTTTGCGATCTGAGCCCCAGATGTGTGAAAGAGTTTGTAAGATTCGGAGGCGGCGTTGAGCTTTTTCTTTGATGTACAAGATATGGTCTCGCCAGGACAATTTGGAATCAAATATAACAACTAGGAATTTGCCAGAAGAACGGTATTGGAGTGGAGCGTTATATAAGAAGAATGGGGGGTTGGGGACCGTACGTGAGCGAGAGAAAAGGATGGGGAAAGATTTGGAGGTATAGAAGCGAAAGCTATGGTTGGTGGCCCAAGAAGTTCCTGATGTTATTGCAGACTGTAGGAATTGACAGATTATGTGGATGTGCCAGATGCATAGATGGTTAAGTCATCAACATATAGTGATGCCTGGGCTCCTGGTGGTAGGACTGAGACTATGTCATTTACAGCAAGAAGGAATAGTGGTACTAAGCACACTTCCTTGTGGGACGCCTTCGAATTGAGGAAAGGATGATGACGTGGAAGAGGCAATTTTGACCTGGAAAGTACGTTTAGAAAGGAAGGATTTAATGAAAACGCCCATGTTTCCACGTAAACCTAAGGAGGACAATTGTTGGAGGATATGGTATCGCCATGTAAGTATCAGCAAGAATGTCAGGAGGGGAAGGATCTGGAGGACACTGTTGCGATATCTGTTCCTTTTATGAGTGAGGGAGACATGCACTTCTTTTCGTGAGTGAGGGAGGGACATGTGTGATCTTCATGAGTAAAGGAGACTTGTGCTTCCTTTCATGAGTGTGTGTGTATACGTGCATGTGTACATATGCATATATATTTACCAATGTGTACGCCCGCACGCACATACACAATATACATTGTAGTCAAGTACTGAGCAATATCCAAAGACTATATAGTCTTCGTATATGGCCTTTGGCTATATCCACATTAGCACCATCGTTACTGAATAATGCACCGTACAGTGTAGCATTAACTTTCATTTTCTTCGTTTCAAATCAAGTAAAGGTGCTCCGCACGCTCATCTGCGTAGTGCATTTGTTTATACATGACCCCTCCACAAACAAGGGCATAGCTCGAGTTCCTTGTCGGCGGAAAAAAGGGCTTTAGTTGATTTAAGGTCTTTTCCGGAAGTTTTACATCTAATACATTTTCTATAAAGTGCGGGTGCATTTTTTGCCGATTGTGGTTATAATATTGGCATAATGTAGTTATTGTATACGCTTTCAATGCAGTGCAGTAAACATGTAAAGCAGGGAATGCTGTAATCATCGGACTGACTTAAGTGTTTTTATGTAGCCGTTGGTGGTGTCTAGTTCAATTTTATTTACATCCGTGTTTTTTTCTTCGTTTTTAAAAAATGGTAAAAATGCTACGGAAAAGCGGCCAGCCCTGCTCTTGTATATTATTTTGCTGTTCCATATCAGATTATACCTTTACCTTATCAGTTGTAAAAGCTTTTAAATTGTTCCTTTCATGTTCAGAGTCACAGGGACCCAAGTCAAGTAACATTGGGTATAGCTTACCTTGCCTCGAACAGTGTCTTAAGTTTAAGGTTATATTATGTAGATCCTGGGACGGTGGTTCTTAATATGGTCAATGACGGTTATAATTGGTCGGAGCCAAAGAATAGTAAAAGGTTGGGAACCACTGTCCCGCTCATTTCTTCTCATATGGCAACAATCCTGCCAAACTATACATTTGCTAGAGTAGAAAGAAAATTGAATGGGCATAGAGACTGGAGGAGAGAAGATGCAAAAGGAAATACAGGGAGATCTCCATGTAAAAAATAGATACTGAAAATAGTTTGATTAAAAAAAATGTACAAAGGAATTTAAAGACAATGAACATTTCATGTTTATTATACAAGTTTACTTCTTCTTGCCAGGCAGAATGATGCCCTCATACTTGGTCTGGAACCATTTAATTGCATCCTCTTTGTGCAAGCAGTGCTGGGGACCAATCCTTCCTGGCGAGTGGCGGCGCTTGGCTACACGGTAACCTGCGAAAGTTTCATGAACTTTGTCAATAACAGTTAAAACTTCATGTATAGTAAATACATCTATAATATTTCTTAGGCATCACCCTCCATCCCCTGGTAAATTAAAAAAGGTAATTGTAAACATTACCATTGATGCCGTTTTTAATAATTTTAGTGGACGGGTGTTAAATCAATTTAAAGTACGTTTAATCACTTCTGCATTGTATGCAACTCAAAATCGAAAATTGTGAAATATCAATTCAAAACATCTGAATTTAGAATGACAATAATTACCTGGGCGCTGGAGTACAACGTAGAAGTCCAAACCGAAGATACCAATGGACGGGTCATACTTGATACCCAGATCAATGTGCTCTTGAATTCCAAAACCGAAATTTCCGTTGGCAGAGAAGTTGTCACGGCGCAACTCGTACTCACGGACCTGATGGGAGGAATGATTGCACCCTATGAATTCAGAATTCACCCAAGCCACTTTTCTGCTAATGGTATAAATACACACTAGCAGTTTCTTCTTTACATCATGGTTGGCTCTCAAGATTACCAAAAATGCTACACAAGCCAAAGGAAGTTAAGCTGTAAAAATAAATTGTCAGATGGTTTAAAATGCCAACTCTGCTTTATATTTACCAGTTCTGCTTAAAAGATTTTAAGACAATTTACCTTCAATCCCTTCTCCAAGATCTCCTCAGCCTTGGGTCCTCGCACAGTGCAATGGACTGCGATCTTTTCATTTCTTCTGATGCCGAAGGAGCGCACAGTGTACCGGGCCTTTGAGAAAACTGGCTTTTGACCAGTCAGAGACTCCAGCACCTACAATGAAACAATTGATAGATACATTTTTGTGTAAATATGTAATACTGATGACTACTGCTAGCATACTCTATGAAAATGAAAATCCGCTTAAAAGAGAAAGCCCACAATCTTGGTCCACACTAATCTGCTCTCCTATAAACCAAATGACCTTTGAACACCTAAAAAGAATACAACTATCATTGAAATGAGTTGAAAATAATGCAAACCTATCAAAATTTCCTTCCATATATTGTAGTTATACAAAATGGTTTAATCAAGTCAAATGTTCCTTTAAAAAATATATAAATTAAAAATATGAAATTGAATTCCTAAACATGACAAAGTAGCCAACCTCTAAATCAGTATTCCTTCCTACATTCACATCTATACATTATACCTATACAGAATGCACACTTGGTACTGTAAAACAAATTCCATAAAGTTAATACCAACCTACACCAAAAATTAGGTACTAACCATGACCAAGGCTGATAAACTTCGCTGGTCTAAAGGGAAGCGGTGTATCAAGCCATCATGGTCAAGTTCTTTTCAAGGATGCCACAAAAAATAGGTCTATGCCCCACCTTGGCTGCACGAGTAAGCTTGTCACCACTCTCTCCAACGCAGATGTTGAGACATAGCTTGCTTACATGCACATCGCGCATGACATTTTTGGACTTCTCTACAGATGTCATGGTGCCTGCAAATCAAAAATAAATTATCAATATCAGACTTAAAGAATGAGGGGGGGGGGGGGTCTACCATTTCACAGCTAAAACTGAGCCCCCATCATCTCCAAAAAACATTCCTAAAAACTATTTCCCCCCATAATCTACTATAACATGAAACTTTATATCTGGAAAGACTTCATGCCATTCTTCACAATTAAATACTTTTGAGTATTAACTTCTCTTTTCCCCAATGACTGTTTTTAATCTTCCCAGCAAGTATTGCAAACTCAAGTAAGAATTATCATAACCTAAGTTACCTCATCCTTTTGAGATGTAATTTTACTTTTGTCTCAAACGTGTCAAAGTCAAAAAGTTACACAGGTTTATCTAAAACATTTAAATCCCACCTTGTATAATCTATTTTGCAAAAACACCTATTATTCTACTGTTGGAGAGGGACTGACAATGGATAGACTAACTAAACATTGCTAATTTTCTCTCCTATTTATCTTGCACATATTTCTTTGTTTCACTGAACTTCAAATTCAGTAAATTAATATACATGCACTTGGTGAAGGATCTACCATAAATGACTTTGAACTAAGAAATTAGACAAGCATTTTCAGGATTATTTAACAGCTACTTTTAGTAAAATTAATTAGATTTTCCTTAGAACTATCTAATTTCACAATAGTTACCAAACTACTCCTGGATCCCAAGTAAAAAATGAAAAAATATTTTTTTAAATATGTGGATTTCCCAGAAGTGGCTGGAGACTTTGTAATATAATCTTTCATTCTTTTAATTACATGGAAATTTGACAAGCTCATCACTGGCAACCTCCTGAAAGAACTACCATACCCGTGCCATGCCCTTACCCACAAAAAGAGCTTGGAGAAAACAAATATAATCTAATGGTAATATTACAGGATACCTTCCGAGTCACTTTCGATTTTGGTATCAAAGGATTCACCTCTCTACTCTCTCTACTTCTCATGCCCTCCCCTGCTATTGGGGCAAAGAATTCCATGTGTAATAGAGGGCAAGAGGAATCCACATACATCAAAATTGTCACTCAATTATGAGAAGGCATTGTAAGCATTTTCAGTTACAAATATTTGGTCTGGCACTGAAATCCCCTGAATATTCAAAGGCTATTAGAAAACATTTAATCATTTGTACCTACAGATAAACCTTCATAACACTATCTTGCTTTTTATTCAATAAACATCTTAACATTACTATACGAAATTTACAATGGATGACTGCCAAATGCACACTACCAGCTCTTTCATGTAATAAAGTTTATTGATAATCACATACTCATGCATCTGGGAGGGTAATTTTGCACACGTTCTGCTTAACAGACAACTATTTTGTTACTGATGAATTCATCTCATGCTCTAATAGACATGTAGGTACTATGCCGTTGAACCCTCCCACCCACTCCATATTCTTGGCCCTAATAGCAGGTGAGGGCATAAAGATGGGGAATTTGAGGGGTAAAATAATACTCAGTCACTATATTGTCTAATACAAGGGGATGTGCCCCTAGCAACACCCTTTCTGGGGGTTGCTGGGCCCCAACCTTTGCAATAGAAGACAAAGAAGCCTCCAAGCATTCACACGAGCACATCGCATTATTGCCATCAATAAATGAATGTGGAATTTAACATGTGTAAGCAGAGACTGGAAGAGCGCAGGTTCCAGGGGCATGCCCAGCCTACATGCCACAAGCCTGGGATGTTGGCCGCTTGTGTTACCCACTGCCTGTGTTTTTAGCACCGTGATATCCGTGATGCTACCAGATCTTAAGGCCATAAACTATTGACAAACTGAACTGCAGCATATCAACTTACAGAATTTGCAAACCTTCTAATCTGGCTGCCATGCAGGAGTGCCCATTGTTAAGTATATCTGACATTATCCTGCCATGAATACTTGGATTCTTTGTCTTCCATTGTGGGAGTTACGGGAACATACCCCTGCATTAGACAATGTAGCAACTAATTGTGGGTATATCTATAATTTACCCTGCAATTACCCTGTTATCTTTCA
>NW_020869320.1:27465-34965 GCF_003789085.1 Penaeus vannamei | reverse complement strand
AAGAGAAATCAGGGAGAAGGAGAGAAAGAAAGATGAGAGAAGCAAGAGAGAATCAGGGGAGAAAGGAGAGAAAGAAAGATGGAGAGAAAGCAGGAGAGATAGACTGAGAGAAAGCAGCACAGAAAGGAGAGAAGGCAGGAGAGAAAGATGTACAGAAAGGAAAAGAAAGAAAACAGTTTTTATTTTCATCCTTTGTCTTGTATATCCAAAGTCGGTTTTGTTTTGTTCAAGAGCGTGTGTTAACTTCCATGTGCTTTTGTATGGGTTAGATAGATAGGGAGATAGATAGATAGATAGATAGATGATAGGTAGGTAGGATGAATAAATAGATAGATAGATAGTAGGTAAATGGATGAAGAAATGTGTAGATAAGTTTGTAGATAAATACCTAGGTAGACAAATAGATGGATTGAGAGAGTGGCTGATGTATTGACATGGATAGACAGACAGACAGGCTGACAGACAAAGAAATACATAGCTCGATGAAGATAGACTGACATACAGATAGACAGACAGATAATATACTCACAGATGGAGATCAACAGATAAATGTATAGAGGAAAGAGAAGAGAAAGAAGAGAGAGATGGAGGAAATGGAAAATAAAAGGGAGGGAAAATGAAAAATACGGATAAGATAGAGAGCAAAGGAAAAGAATAAAGGAAAAAAAGAGAGAAACGGGAGGGGGAAGGGAAGAAGAAAAGGGACGAAAGAAAAAAAAGACAATAGAAACAAAAAGGAAAGAAGGGAAAAAAAATAATAAAACGAAGGAGAAGAAGGAAAAACGAAATTAAAATGAAGGAAAAATAAATCGAAGAGAGAGAAAATGAAAAGAAATGAAAGAGAAGGGAAGAAAAAAAAGAAAATGAAAGAGAAGAGGAGAAAAAAGGAAAAGAAGGAATAGATCAAGTAAAACGAAGAACAGAAAAAGAAAGAAAAAGAAATAGCCGAAGGTAAAAAAAGAGAAAGAAAAAACGAAAAAGAAAAGAAAACAAAAAAAAAGGACAAAATAAACAGAAAGGAAACAAATGGGACATGCAGTCTTACATGATAAACAAAGAGTGTATTAAAAAAAAAAAAAAAGAGAGAGAGATAGGGAGCGAGGGAGGGAGGGAAAGAGGGAAAGAGAGAAAGCGGGAGGGAGGGAGGAGGGAGAGAGGGGGGGAAGGAGAGAGAGAGGGAGGGAGGAAGGGGGGGAAGGAAAGAGGCAGGGAACGAGGAAGAGAGGGAGGGAGGAAGGAAGGACGGAGCAAGGGAGAGGGGAGGGAGGGAGGAAGGCAGAGAGAGAGAGAGAGAGAGAGAGAGAGAGAGAGAGAGAGAGAGAGAGAGAAGAGAGAGAGAGACTGAGAGAGGTAAGAGTAAGTAAAGTAATTGAAAATAGATTAACGAAAATGTGTGTGTGTGTGTGTGTGTGTGTGTGTGTGTGTGTGTGTGTGTGTGTGTGTGTGTGTGTGTGTGTGTGTGTGTGTGTGTGTGTGTGTGTGTGTGTGTGTGTGTGTGTGTGTGTGTGTGTGTGTGTGTGTGTGTTGTGTGTCTAACATGGTAATAATCGATTATGTAAAATTGACAATACAATAATATGAATATGATTGATTCTCTTAAATTATTGTATTGAAGTTTTATATTACCAAGCAAGTTGTATTAGACTATTACGATACACATTTGGATTTCTCTAAATAAAATTAAGCTGACTTCAAACAAAGCCAAAGAAAAACCTTGAAATATGGAACCGGTCGAGACTTTGAAGAGTGAACATCAACGTGTAAGAGTGATCAATCTTTAAAAAGTACCGAACTCAGTGAAGTGAAAGCTTATGAACGGAAACTTTGATCTTGATCCAGGTGAAGAACCTGGAAAAGACAATGAAATGATATACGAACCAGAAAAACAGCAGAAGACGAGACAGTGATAGCGAAGATTGCCCATACACCAAACAAGCAAGAAACGAAGAAACCGGCAAACAGACCACGGAGAACCATACCTACGGAACAGTAACTCAAGGTACCCCTCAAGAAAATGTTATTCTAATACAAATAACAAACAAATCAAATACCTCAAACTTCAACATCCAATAAGGTTAACTGAGGCCATAAATAAATCAATTTTTCAAAAATACATAATTGAAAATTCATTAAGAGTAATAGGAGATGGAAAAGCCATTAGATTCGAGGTAGTAGATATATCAAAAATTGGACCTCTCAATGAAATTAAATACCTAGGCAACTGGGAAATAAACTGTAAGCAACCTGCATCAAATAAAGATCAAGGATGCTCCTATGGAACAATATCCCCAGTAGAAACAGATATAGAAATAGAAGAAATCAAAGAAAAAACCAAGATACTATGGGGGCCAGATACATACATAAAAGATATAACAAGGATTCATAAACCAAGTAAAATATCAGGAGAAAATAAATGGATTCCTACTAAATCCCTGAAAATAACATTCAGAGGTCCATTACCTAACAAATTAACAATAGGTCATATAAGTTATAAGGTATATCAATACACATTCCCAATATCCAAATGTTTTAAGTGTCTAATGTATGGCCATGGGTTGATATCATGCAAAAAAAAAATAAGATGTAGTAAATGCAGCCAACAAAGATCACAAATATAAATTGCAAAAATCCACCTCATTGCTTTTTCTGTAAAGGTAACCACACAGCATACGATAAAACTTGCCCAATTCATCAAAAAGCCCAAGAAATAAACAAAAAAAACACAACACCAAATAACTTAGAAGTAAAAAAACTTTTCCATCACTTAAACCCAACAACACAAAAACAGAATCAACCAATACAAAAAAACATAATAATTACCACAGCAGAAATACACAACTCAGAAACAGATTACAAACAACAAACAGATGATAACACAAACACTATACAACAAACAAACCCAAACATAACACAAACATATGCTAAAATACTAACACAAACAAATAACATAACACCAGCACAAAAAACACCCACAAAACAAAAAAATAACACAAACAGAGCAGAAAATACTCCAACTCAATCAACAAAATCAAAACAAAAAAACAGTCAAGAAAAAACAAAAGAACAAACACACACAAAGGAACAAAACATAAAAGACAAGAAACTCACAGAATCCCCCATAACATGGTCTCTACCAACACCACTAAACAAAACCCCAACAATAAAAGAAAAGAAGAAGAAAGAAGAAGAAGAAGAACAAAAAAAAAAGAAGAAAAACCTTCATTTGTTGAAATAACAAAAGGAATTTTCAAATTAATAACTAATATAACCGAAAAATTCAAATCAGACAAAACAATAATTGAAATAATAACAGAGATAATAACTGAAGTTGCTCCAATATTAAAACAAATATCAGTTTGGTTTAATGACTAAAACAATACTATGGAACGCTAGATCTGTAATAAACAAAAAAATAGATATAGAATATCTAATTCAAACAGAAAACCCGGAGATATTCGCAATTTGCGAAACTTGGCTTACAAATAATGACAAATTTGATATAAAAGATTATGATATCATAAGAAATGATAGAATAGAACAAAGGGGAGGCGGCTTAGCAATTTGTATAAAAAATGATATACAATACAAGAAGATTAATCTAAATGAATTACAAAATAAAAACATCGAAACATTAGCTATAAAGATTAGCTATAAAAGAGGATGGCTACACTTACTTTTAATATACAACCCATGTAACAAAGTAAATCAAAAAGATATGGAACACTACATAAACCAAATAGAAAAACCAAAACTCATAATAGGAGATTTTAATGCCCATCATCCGCTATGGAATTCAAAAACAAACCAAAATATAACAAATATCACTGGAATAAACTTGTTTAATTTAATAAATCAAAATAACATACTGATGTTAACTCCAAAAGGACAAATTACTAGAATAGATCCGAAAACAGGTAAAGGGTCTACAATAGACCTAGTTCTGGGCACCCCAGAACTGAGTAAATTAGAAGTAGAAGCAAAAATATATGGAGGAAGCGATCACCTTCCAATCATAATAAGAGACATTAATCACAATAGAGAAACAATAGTTAAAGAGGAAAAATGGAAATTCAATGAAGAAGGATGGATAAAATTTAAAGAAGAAATACAAAAAATAGATGTGGACAATATAAAATCACTGAACGAAATAACAGAAATAATAAAAAACATAGGGATGAAACATTTCAGATTAAATAATGATAATAGTAAAAATAAACCAACAAAACCATGGTGGAATAAAAATGTAAAGAAGTAATAAAACAAAGAAACAAATCATTCAATAAATGGAGAAAAAATCCTAATGAAAAAAACAGAATAGAATACAAAAAACTTCAAATAATAGCAAGAGATACAATAGAAAAGGAAAAAAGAACAAGTTGGTCAAATTTCTGCCACTCATTAGATTTTAGAACCCCAACCAAAAAAATATGGAATTTTATTAAGAAACTTTCAGGCAGTAATAGAATAAATAATTACCCGCTAATAGATAATGATCAGCCAATACAAGAAACAAAAAAGAAATTAAAACTCTTAAAAGAAGAATTCCAAAGTATAATAAACACAAAAACAAAATGCTTAAAACAAAATCAGAATTTAAAAGTTTAATAGAATTGCCAAGTACGAACGGATTAAAAAAGGAGATAACATTAAAAGAATTAATTTCTGTAATAAAAAAGACAAAAAATAATAAAGCTTGTGGCCCAGACAGTATCCCTTATGAATTTTATAAAAATATCCAAATAACCTACTGGAAAAAATTTTAAACATCTATAATCAGTTGTGGATAAAAGGAGAATATCCTATAGAATTCAAAAAATCACTCGTAAATCCGATATTAAAACCGGATAAAGATCCAGCAAATAAAAAATCATATAGATTCATAAGTAGAATCTCATGTATAGGGAAAATGCTGGAAAGCATAATCAACAATAGACTAATATGGTGGCTTGAAAAAAATAACAAACTAAGTCAAGACATAACAGGTTTCAGACCCAATAGCTCAACAATAGATACATTACAAATAATCGATTTTCATATTAAAAAAGCTTATAAAGAGAAAAAATATGCCCTAATAGCATCTCTAGATTTAGAAAAAGCTTTTGACAAAGTAAACCATGATGCAATAATAATAAAAGCAGCTAAACTAGGTATAACGGGTACTCCTCTCAGATGGATATCTAATTTTTTAAATAATAGATCCTACCAAATAATAATAGGAAACCAAAAATCCGAGGAAGGAGGAATAAGTAAAGGACTTCCACAAGGATCTCCATTAAGTCCATTACTATTCAACATAATGATGTCAGATCTAAATCTAACAGTAAAAACCAACAAAATAATATATGCAGATGACATAAATATAATAACAATAAATGAAAATCTAGAAGAAGCAAAAATCAATCTAGAAGTAGGATTAAATAAAATAGTAAAATGGGCTAACGACTGGGAGCTTAAATTAAATTTAACTAAAAGCAAAGTAATGTGCTTTACAAAAAAAAGAATAAGACAAATACCAATAATAAAAAAAATAAATAATGAAGAACTAAAATTCACAAATAAACATACAATCCTAGGACTCGAATTCGACGCACCAAAACTAAAGTGGAAAAACCATATTAATAACTTGAAAATTAGATGTACAAATAGAATAAACATAATGAAAAAATTATCAACAACAACATGGGGAGCAAACAGAGAGACAATGATAAAATTCTATGATATCTACATAAAACCAAAAATAGAATATGGTATAACAATTTATGGAACAGCAAATGACACAGAAATAAAAAAAATTGAAACAGTTCAAAATGGAGCTTTGAGAATAGCCACTGGATGTTTAAAGACCACTCCAATAAATGCACTCTATGCCCTAACAAATAAAATGTCGATCAAAAATAAACTAAAAGAAAAAGAATTCACCCAAATGTTAAAAATACTAGAAAAAAAAGAAAATACACAAATAAAAAAATGTTAACAGAAAATATAAAAGAATATAACCCTCAAAAGGATAAAAATAACTTAATCCATAGAATAATAGAAACAAACAAAGAATTGCAAGTGAAAATAAAGATAAAAACAATGTCAAACATAACCCCTATTCCACCTTGGTTTGATATTACAAAAAATATAGAAACAAAATTCTTAGATGAGCAAACAAAAAATATCCCAGAACAAATAATAAGAGCACAATATATAATGTTAGAAAACACACGATATCGAAATTATAAAAAATTATTCACAGATGGCTCGAAAATAAACAACGATTCCACATCAGCAGCAATATACATACAAGATAACAATATAACAACAATATGGAAACTACCAAACAATACAGAAATAATAGAAGCAGAACTCTTTGCAATAAAACAAGGGCTAAAATACATACAAAATAACAAATTATCAAAATCAGTACTATTTACAGATTCTAAATCTGCACTTCAACTAATATCTAACCCGAAACCTAAGAATTCTAAAAGTATGACTTTTGAAATACAAGAATTGATATATACAATGGTAAATCAAAATCAAATAATAATGTTACAGTGGATACCTTCACATAAAAACATAAAGGGAAATGAAATAGTAGATCAAGCAGCTAAAAAAGCACACAAAATAAGATATCCCATAACCATACATGAAGACACAAAAAAACAGATAAAACAGATGAAAAAAAAAAAACCAGAGAAACTGGAAAACTCAGTTAAATACAATTCTTAACACAAAGAATTATCTATTGCAGAACACAGAACCGCAGCCATGGTTAAGATCCAAAAATAGAAAATTAGATGTCTGCATAACTAGAATAATAACTAAGCACACAAGACTAAATAAACACCTACATAGAATGAAAATAACAAATGACCTTACTGTAGATGGTGTCATAATCAAGAAGAAGATATAGAACACTTAATCCTACACTGTCCAAGATTCCACTCCAGCAGAACAAAATTGAAAGAAGCCTTAAGAAAAATCAAAGTAATCAACCCTAACATAAACTTATTATTCACAGGTGCAGATCTCTCCCCAACAGAAAAGTTTTATACTCTTAGACACACCAAAATCTTTTTAAGAAAAACCAAACTAACAGAGATCATATAAAAGAAAGAATAGAAAAGAAAAAAGATCCAGGGGATATAGACTATGCAAAAGTCTAAAACCCTATAAAAAAGAAGAAGAAGAAGAAGCTTGAAATATCCTACTTAATATACGTTTAAATGCCTTTGCAGCTAACAGCTAAGTTAAAGAAGTGGCATTTTATACGGCATCCCTTTTATTCTGAATAAACAAAGCCATGTAAGCCAACTCAAGGAAAATTTAGTAACATATAGGGTACCGGTAGCTGGAGAACTGGGGAAAATTTCGGTAATTTTCTCTTCTCTGAAGGAAGATCTGTAATGAGTATTACTGAACATAAGGTTAATAATGAAGTTGGTTGATAGGTTTTCTACCATGGAGTAAATGTTGAGGAGAAAGCACTATTTTCCCCTCATAAATTGTTTG
>NW_020869320.1:13100-25246 GCF_003789085.1 Penaeus vannamei | reverse complement strand
TATATATATATATATATATATATATATTATATATATATATATATATATATATAATCTTACATGTTTGTCACATACGTATCTTCACACATACATATACATATACATATACGCCTGACTATTGCTTCCCCTGTTTATTCCTCTCTTATTGCCATACCAGACATTCCAATGTGTTTTCTATCTTCCACAAGAGCTATGTGCTGATATATCGCTTGCTTGTTCATCACCGTTCGTCACATGCTAACCACGTGACTTGATGCGATCTTTAGACCATTGTACAGGAGATCAGGCAGACTCCCTGCGGGGAGTTAAGGAGCAACACCTTGCTCCAACGAGCTGCCTCACTCCAACACCTTATTCAGTAAAGGAGTCAAGACATCTTGGTTGTCTACCTTAACCCTAAGCTTGCCACCTACCAAACTCTTGTAGGACCCAACATTTGGGCTCTTACACCTGGCGGCAGCGGTGAAAGCGAACTTATACGCCTCCGCAACAACACCACACCCTGCCAAGCACACTGTGACTCAGTCCCGCTGAGACGTCCCCAAGCCTGATAACTGACGCTGTCCGCCTAGCTGCTGAACTTCGCCATAACACTGTCAGCACCAGCTGCTTACCCCTCAGCATCTATCACGTCTGTGGCCGCCAGCGCCGTGCCGATATCTAGACCCCAGCTGGACCACATATCATCCAGTACGTGGACCACCCAAAACATCTCTACACTGAGCCGAGTTCCTCGCCATGCGGATTCATCATCGCAGCCACGCGGCAGGAAACAACATCCCGCTGACTGGTCGTGCCATGACCTTGTTTGCCACAAACCGCTTCAAACCTCTTCGTCAGCCGCTCTCTGCCTCGTCAGCATCGTCAGCCTGCAGCTCCCCAGCTTCTCCTCGCCTCGCACCACACCCAATATCCGTGTGAATTTTTGAAGAAAACAAGTAGAAAAAGAAATCGGTGATCAATACCTAGTTTTTCCTTAAATATTTCTTATTCTGTGTTCAATTCTTAATATCGAGTTATTAAATTGTGCAGTGACGTCATTCTTTGTATTCTGTGTTCACTTATCAGTTATAGGTATTCATTTGCAGCTTATGAGTTGTCTTACTAGGTTCGCTCGTATGTATCTAGGCGCCCCCGCCGCTCGTACCTTACCGCCGCCTGAGGACGCACTCCCCTCAGCGCCGCCCGCGCATTCTGTAACGCCGCCTGAAGATAAGGTTCTGTAGTGGACGTGAGGTACCCCCACTAAGCAGGAGTCCAGACTAGGCGAGTCCCCCCTTTTCTAGCCAGCACCAGCACCATCTGTGGGGATCGGCGGTAGCCAGCTGCAGTTTTGCGTCCCTGGAGCCTTTTATTTTTCGTATTTTTATGTTCTATTTCTTTTATCTTTTTCTCACGGCCTCTAGTTTTATTTTAATTTCTTTTAATTATGTAAAGTAAACTTCTTTTATTTTCATTCATTTTTATTATTTACACATTTTTTAAGAGCCTATATAAAGAGCCTGTTTATGCTAGACTCTCTCTTGGGTTGTTGGCTCGGCAGTTCAGTGCTGCTCACGGAGCGCCCGGCCTCACTGGACGTCTCCTGTTTTGTTGTTTGTTTCTTCGATTTCCTACAAGAGAGAAAGATAAGTATATTCATGTTTTGTAAGAGGCCAGTTAGGATGTGTCATATGCATTGTAACTTTTGTGAATATACAGACTGAGGGGATCTCAGGTTTTCCTTTTATGCTTTGGTTTTTTTTTATCCTTGGTTTGTTTATTTTACTTTTTATCTGGTTTTAAAAAGGAGAATGGACACAGTTGATAATAAGTTTTAGTTACGGGGTTAAGGGCTTCAGGGTTGTGACGAGCGGGTCATGCTGCAGTACACGCCAGCTACCACCCTTTTGAAAGCAGCTCCCCTGTTCGCAAGTTGCACTCTGCAAGACCCGCGTTGTAGTTTTGAAAGTGTCTCAAGGGGTAAACACTACAACGTAAAATGGTGGCATACGCGGTGAGGATCAATTGCATGCAATTAGCAATGCTAAAGGACTTTTAAGGGATTAATGTCCATGCTTCTTGATTGGGTTTTGCTCGTTTAGTTTGTTTTATCATAATGGTGTTTTTATGCTTTCTGGGCTTTTGAAATTTAATTTTAAGCAGTGTTTTGTGTATTTTTACTTTGCATTTTTGAGTTTCTAGCTGATTTGTGTTTTTATTAAATGTTTCTACACTATTTAGTGTTTTACAGATGGAAAAGGGTTGTACTTTGTGAGAATTCAACATACGAAGTGTATAATGACCTGTGTGCCCAAGTGCTAATTCTTAGGGTGTTTAAACCACCAGTGTCTGATTACGCAGTTTCAAATCGAGTGATTTGAATGCTCGGTTGCATAAAGTAATTGTAAATGTGATCAGTGATAGTGCTTGTGCTTAATGCAATTTCATGTTATGTGATCGTGTTTTCATAACCGCCAAGTACGCGTATACTATAGGCAGTCTGTCCATCATAACCAGTGATAAGTGCTCTGTTAAAGTTAGGTTGTGATTTAAAGTACGTGCATATTTGAATTTAACTTTGTGCTGACGGTAAGATGTAATCAGTGTTCATAATGAAATGTTAAATTGTGCTTTATGTGCTTACCGTGCTTTGTGGTGCTTAACGTGCTTTAGTGTTTGTGCTTTAACGTGCTTTTAGTGCTTTGTGTTTTTTATTTAGTGCTTTTAGTGCTTCTTTAACGTGCTTTTATGTGTTTAACGTGCTTTTAGTGCTTCGTGTGTTTAACGTGCTTTTAGTGCTTCTGCTCTCGTACTGTATACCGTGATTGTGAATTGTGGAGACGCCTAGTGGTAATTAACAATCGTGCCTACAAGGACAGTTCGTGACTACGGTAACTAACATAGTGATACTGCAAGTGCGCAACATTTCAAGGTGGTGCTTGCCTGAGGTGCCGGAGGTGATAAGCGATAAATAACTTTGCATTTTAGCCATTACTCGCCAAGATGGTAAGAGGAAGAGGTGATAAGAGGGAGTCACCGCAGGAGGAACAGCTGGAGCAGCAACAGCAGCAAGAAGAGCCTGTTGGTGCCACCGGATTGGAGCGGGCATCAATGCATCAGGAGATCACCATGTATGATGAATTGATGAGGAGGCTGGATCACATGACTAAAGTTGCGGGAATATAAGACCAAGAACCAGGAACTCGAAGCTCGTCTGAGGGCGGCTGAAGATCGTGATCGTCCTGCAGCCTCGCCGCCACCGCCTGCTCCTCTCCCCATCTTTAACGTGGTTGTGGATAAGGAATCCATACCACCTTTTCGAGGAGATACACCTGCCGCGCAACCTCTTCGTCGCAACCAGGAAGTGGAGGCCTGGATAAGACACATTGAAAATGTGGCGAAACCAGCAACAGACGCAACCTTCATCTCGGCTGCGCGAGCATCTTGCAAGGGACCGGCAGACCTTATCGTAAACTCCCCTATGTTCGATGGTATTCGTGAGTGGGCCATTTTCAAGACGCTGTTAAGGAGGAAATTTCGCGGCACTTGCTCCTCAACAGATTTCTTCACGATCCTGAACGAGTGCAGGATGACCACCACACAGGGACCACAAGATTTCTTTCAACAGCTAGAGGGGATCGTTTACCAGGGAGTGCGGGATTATCCTGATGTTGTTGGGAATCCTGAGCCCCTTTTGAAGAGGCTCTTCCTGCAAGGACTTCCGCTCTGGCTCCGTGAATACCTTGCCATTATCGATGAGCTGCCTCTGGATCGACTGGTGGAAACGGCGCAGCGGATCTGGAATACTCGTACAGGTGTTGCAAGGACGGAGCCACTAGCCGATCGCCATCCTCCTCGACCTCTTCGAGCTGTAGCCCCTGTAGAAGAGCCGCCCGAACATCGCAGAACTCGCTGGTGCTCATACCATCGAACCTCGCGCCATGACAACACAGAGTGCCGCTATCGCCCGCGTCGTCTTGCCTGTTTTCGTGCCAACAGGAGGGACACCTGGTGAAGGATTGCCCCTTTCCGCCACCCTCTGACGGAAGCGCCCCTGTCGCCGGAGGAACTAGGTGGGGCCAGCCCTTGCAATACCCGAGGTCCAGTGACACGGGAGCCATCGGCCGCAATTCCCTCAACCCCCACCTGCAGCCCACGTCAAGGACGACCGATGGTGAGGCTGATGATTTCAGGCAAGATGATTAACGCCTTCATCGATACGGGCTCGGAGGCAACGCTTTTGAAGCATAGTGCGCAGACTTTGATCGCCCCTTCACGAACTTCTGAACCTCGGAGGCGGCTTCAAGGTGCCTCGGGAGCATCGCTTGCAATCACAGGTGAGCGTGATGTCATATTGCAGATTAATGATCAAAATATAGTTACTCATCGAGTCTGCATTGAGTTGATTTTGATCTTAATTGGTATTGATCTCCTGAAGAGGCTTGACTTCCGCCTCGGCTATGATTCACGAACCAATAACTCGTACCTCCGCCTTAGAGGGAAGGCATTTACAGTAAGGTATGTGAACAAGGATTCACTGGAGCTCACAGCAGTCGTGATGAAGATGAAGGGTATGTCAGTGCCAGTGCCACCTGCAAGAGCTGCGATAAGACGTTCCGTGAGTTGCCCGCCAGAAAGTGGAAGGTTTGTGCCTGTACGTGTTCCAGATGCATTAATTGGAAAACAATTGCTTGTTGAGGGACTTGGATATTCTGTGATCTTGCCACGCGAAGTTATTAAGCCCTCGTCTAAAGAAGCCGTGGTATGGGTTGTTAATCCGACACTCAATCCAGTCAAGCTGAGAAATGGAACGCACCTGGTCGAACTTCATGAGGTTGAGGAAATGTGTGACACACCTGAAGCACCTGGCAATGTTGCATCCATTGCAGACACTCCTGTGGCAGCCGTACCTACAAGTGCCTTGGAAAAGATTTCTCTCCAACATCTGTCTGATCACCGTAAGTCTCAGGTGTGTAAGGTTCTTGCCCAATACCCACGACTCTTTTCAGGTGATAAGTTTGCTATTGGGAAGTTCCAGACATTGTACATGAGATCCCAACACAAGAGAAGCATCCTTTGTGTCAGCGTCAGTGGCGTCTTCCTGAAGCAGCTAAAAGGCACATTCGTGAGGAGTGTGAACAAATGCTCAAGGCCGGAGTGATTGAACCTTCTTCGTCCCCGTGGCTGTCACCTGTAGTCCTTGTGAAGAAAAAGGATGGCACATTGAGGTTCTGTGTGGACTACAGGAACCTGAATTCTGTTACTATAGCTGAGCTACCCACTACCCCGGATGGATGAACTTCTGGATGAACTAGGAGGAACTAGTGTATTCACTTTACTGGACTCTCGCTCCGCCTACTGGTCCATCCCGGTGAAGCCTGAAGATCGTCCAAAAACCGCATTTTCAGATGGACATCGGCTATACCAGTTCCGTCGCATGCCATTTGGATTATGTACAGCTCCATCTACATTCCAAAGGACAGTCAACCTTGTTTTGTCACCTGTTCTAGGTAAGCACACCATTGCATATTTGGATGATATAGTTGTGCATAGTGCCACTTTTGAGGAACACATTAAACACCTTAATGAGACTCTGCTACTGTTGGATAAGGCAGGGTTTTAAATTAAATCTGGAAAAATGTGATTTTGCCGTGAGTAATTTCAGATTTCTTGGCTACCGCGTCACTCCACAGGGTTTCCTGCCAGACCCTGAGAAGGTGAAATCCATTGAAGAAATGCTGCCTCCTAAGAATCAGAAAGGGGTACGCAGATTCCTTGGTGCTGCTGGATTTTTTAGGAAATTTGTACCGAAATATGCAAAGATTGCAGCACCCCTCACCAGACTAACCAGAAAGGATGTGCGGTTTGTGTGGGGACCAGACCAAAGGGATGCTTTTATTAAACTGAAAGATCTTCTAATAACTGCTCCAGTTTTAGCCAAACCTGACTTTGAGAAAATTTTTGAATTGCATACAGATGCATCACAGGTAGCTATAGGTGCATGTCTTATGCAGACTGATGACCAAAATGAGCTTCATCCTATAGCCTACTTCAGCCGCAAACTACGTGGTGCAGAAACCAGGTATAGTGCCACCGACCTTGAAGCACTTGCAGTTGTGGAAAGCGTGAGGCATTTTGATGCTTACCTGTACGGACGACGCTTCACGGTGCTTACTGATCATCGTCCCCTCACGTATGTATTCTCTAGAAGAACTAAAAGTCCACGATGAGCCGCTGGAGTGCAGAACTGGCAGACCATAACTTCCAGATTAAATATAAGCAGGGTCGAATCAATTATGTCCCTGATATGCTCTCACGTGATGTTGCACCCATATCCCTTTCTTCTCCAGATCCTTATGCAATGAGGGTTGAGCAACTAAAGGACCCCTTGTTGCACGAAATTGTAATGTTCTTGGAAGAAAGAGCGGTGCCCCAGCAACGACCGCCATTGCCCCTGGACGAGTTTGAACTAAGAAATGGAGTCCTGTATAGATTAAGGCATCTCCCAGAACGAATTGTCGAGCAGCTCGTTGTGCCAAGGACTCTACGTAAGGATGCGATAAAAATTGCTCATGCATCCCCTATTGCAGCACATCATGGCATTTACCGTACTTACAATAAGCTACGTGATTTGTTCTACTTCCCTAACATGCTGGGAGAGACTCGTAAGTACGTATCGTCCTGTAAAACTTGTCAGAAGAGGAAGGGCATAGGTAGGCGTGCCCCTTTGCAGCATGCACCTGAAGCTGTGCATCCCATGGAGCGTGTCAGTGCTGATTTGGTGGACTTGCACAGCTCTTCGAGTGGGAATCGCTATGTCCTGGTAATGGTAGATCAGTTGACAAGGTACCTACAGCTCGTACCTTTACCCAACAAGGAAGCAGAGACAGTAGTAAGAGCAATAATTGATCATTTCATTACTCTATTTGGTCCACCACGATTGCTTCAGACTGACGGCGGTCTTGAATTTAATAATGCCCTCTTTCGCAGTGTATGTGAGGACCTGACCGTTCAAACTCACGTTACAACCGCTTTCCATCCACAGGCAAACGGTCTTGTAGAAAAACGAATCGGGTTGTAAAAGATGCTCTTGCAACATTGGTAGAAGACCAACCCCTAGACTGGGATCGGTACATACCCCAGGTACGTTTTGCCATAAATTCTGCCATCCACAGGGCTATCGGAGATCAGCCCCTTTACTTGCTGACAGGCCAGCCAGGCCATTTCCCGGTTGGTTTGAGCAACCATGTTACAGCAGGAGAAGATGCTCATTGCAAGCTACGTGAGGCCTTGGATGTTGCGAGGAAAGCAGCGCAGGAAGCATCCCGTAAGGCTCGTCAGGAATACGCAGCATATCACAACCGTAACCTGAGGCCGCCCTGGTCCTTAGAAGCTGGGTCCCTGGTCCTCTACAAGATAAAGACTACGCAAACAGGACCTGATCGTGCTTTAGGGCCCCGGTGGCAAGGCCCTGCGAAGGTCGTGAAGAAGTTGGGCCCTGTTAATTACGTCGTTCAGGACCTGTCTCCCCCGTTTTCGGAGCGTAACTGCCACGCTAACCAGCTGCGCCCATTTAAGCTGGAGGAAGAGCTGACGTTCCCAGATGCGTCACCATACCATGACCCTGATTACGTCGACCCATGGTTACCTGACGACGCGGAGCCAGGTGCAACGATGTTGCTTTCAGCAATACGTCCATCCCAACATGCACCTCAGTCGTGGTAAGACTGGGTATGGTAAGGTATCATCACTTCACCATCAAAATTCACATTTATTACATCCTTCCCTGCAGACCACAGCAATACGTCTACTTCGTGTGGGCTCTCGAGCGAGACTGACGTTGCTCGCACGACGAACTCTGCTCGCCCATACCTGGAACTACCGGAGTGCCCAGGACCACCGCTTCTGTAGTTAGCTGGCCTGAGATCCCGCTTTTATTTTGTAACGTTTTTATTTTTGTATTTGTAATATTTTTTTGTTTGTAATGCTTTTATTGTTTTAGAGGGAGCAGGCAGCGTTTCTTTATTTAATTTTATTTCCTTTAGTTGTAAGCTTTCGTTTTAAGTATAGTTTTAAGTTTGGTTTTAGTTTAAGTATTACTTTTAAGTCTCTTTAATTTTAAGTTTCATTTAGGTTAAGGGTTTTTCGAGTTTTAGTTTTTAAGGTTTAGGTTTATTTAGTTTTAAGGGTTATTTTTAAGTTCCTTTCCTGGTTTTCGTTCTTAGCTTTTTTTTTTTTTTTTTTTTTTAGGAGGTCGTGATCCCTCTCTCTGTATATTCCTGGGGTTTGCAATCATGTACTCGCCTGCCGTCTCTTGCAAAGGATGAATATACTAATCCTCTCTCCTTTCAGATCTGACTGATATTTTATGGTGCTTTGACTCGCTAGTCTGTCGACAGTTCGAGTTCCCCTCGACCTGAGCGCCCAGCACAGCCAGCAACCTCCCTTTGACGTCGTGGCTGCCAGTCTGAGGTCGGCACACGCCCGGCGACCCGTAGGCCTGGCTAGGGAGGCCTTGTGACCTGGCTCTCCACCTGGCGGAGCCTCTCGCTCAGCTGTGCTGGCCGCTCGGTGGGCGAGGGAGGGGTTGTAGTGGACGTGAGGTACCCCCACTAAGCAAAGTTCTAGCCAGCACCATCTGTGGGGATCGGCGGTAGCCAGCTGCAGTTTTGCGTCCCTGGAGCCTTTTATTTTTCGTATTTTTATGTTTTATTTATTTTATTTTTCTCACGGCCTCTAGTTTTATTTTAATTTCTTTTAATTATGTAAAGTAAACTTCTTTTATTTTCATTCATTTTATTTATTTTTTACATTTTTAAGAGCCTATATAAAGAGCCTGTTTTATGCTAGACTCTCTCTTGGGTTGTTGGCTCGTCAGTGCTGCTCACGGAGCGCCCGGCCTCACTGGACGTCTCCTGTTTTGTTTGTTTCTTCGTTTTCCTACAAGAGAGAAAGATAAGTATATTCATGTTTTGTAAGAGGCCAGTTAGGATGTGTTATATGCATTGTAACCTTTGAGAATATACAGACTGAGGGGATCTCAGGTTTACCTTTTTATGCTTTGGTTTCGTTTTATCCTTGGTTTGTTTATTTTTACTTTTTATTTGGTTTTAAAAGAAGAATGGGCACGTCTTACCTTAAGAATGAAATGAAATTGATAAAATGGAAAAAGAAAATGACTACATTGATGAATAATAATAACAGTGAATGGGAAAAGTTAAAGTAAATGTTAGTTAAAGATAATGTAATGTCTTTTTTTTTACTCACGGGGTTAAAAGGCTTCAGGGTTGTGACGAATAGGTCATGCTGCAGTACACGCCAGCTACCACCCTTTTGAAAGCAGCTCCCCTGTTCGTAAGTTGCACTCTGCAAGACCCGCGTTGTAGTTTGAAAGTGACTCAGCTGGGAGGGGATAACACTACACCACGACCTTGAGCGCGGCTCGCCTCGCCACATTTTCCCCACGGGGAGTGGAGCCTCGCTATGGCGAACATGGAGCCTCTCGGCTAACTGAGGGGGAGGGGAAAGAAGTTAGCAGGTTTTTGGCGCCATCTGGGGTATGCTCTGGGAACGGCCTCTTCGGTCCGGCTGTCCTCGGCTAACCATCACTGCTGAAGCGGGGTGAAGCTCGGGTGAGGCCGCGAGGCAAGGGCAGACCCTCCTCGCCCAGGTCGGGAGGAGATTTCTCTCCTTCGGCCGCAGGACTTACGAGAGGGCACGGCCTTGGCGGCCCCGCCACGATTGGATTAACTCTGCTGGCCGTGGTGCTTCTTTCCTCGGCTCGCACAAATCCTTACGCTAAAGGATTTGTGGTCCTGGCACGAGTACTAGCAGCAAACGCCACGTGTCGGAAACCGAAACCAGCAGGATGTTGGGGGTAGGATGAGGATGAGGATCGACGCTATGGCAAGGATAATGAGATGGAATGAGTCGGGGTGGCGGTCACGAAGCGTCAGAGGACGAGGTGAAAGGATTTAAAAACGGGGATGAGGGCAGTACCTGAGGGAGATTAACTTTATTATGAAGTTAAAAAAGGAAGGTACCGAACATTACCACTAAATTACTTTAAAAAAGAACGAGAACAAAAACAAGGAACACAAAACAAACAACAAAACTGAACAAAAAACTAGTGGATAGAGGAAGGGGAAAGGGGAAAAGAAGGAGTAAGAGGTGGCTTCAAAGGATGCGGCCAAACTTAGAACACTGCATCCACTTCTTCGTCCTATGCCAGGGAAAAGAGATCACGGCCTGCACCAGATCTCCAGCCGGAACGAAAGATAGTGTGGAGTCTATCCAGTCAGGCGGAGTGCCAAGCACGGAGTCTGTCGATCTGTTTACAAACCAACCTACGCCACTCGATGTTAAGAGGAGGGAGAGAAGCTTCCTCGTGGAGTTCAAATGTTGTAATAAATTGATCCCAATTTACTACATAGATCCATCTGAGTGCTTTATTCTGGACAACTTGGAGTTTGCGCTTGTTGGTGTATGCCGTTTGTGTGAGTGCAAGTGGTGTGTATGTGAGAAGAGGTTTGATAAGTGTTTTGTATAGAGGCAGCTTCGTACGTGGGGCCGCACGTCGGAATCGATAAAGCGAATGTAAGGCTTTGCCGGCCAAGGCGGCCTTTGAACTAGCATACAAATGAAACCGAAAGTCGGTGTCAAAGGTTAAACCAAGGATGGTGCAAGAGTGGGTGATTTGGAGCGGTGTTTGTAGTCTGTCGAAGCTGTTGAGATATATGTTGTCATAGGGAGGTCGTTTTCGTGGATTTAGGAAAAGAACTTTTGTTTTGGTCGCGTTAGTCTTGATACGTCATCTATGCTCCCATCTCGAGACGGTGTCAAGTTCGTCGTTGATGCGCCGGACGACACCTGAAAGCGCATCGTGTCGAGCTAGGTGCGTACAGTCGTCAGCATAGAGGATAGTGAGTGAATCTGTGTGTGGGGTCTGGTAAGTCGTTTGTGTACAATGTATAGAGTGTTGGGCTGAGGGTGCTGCCCTGAGGTACACCTGCGTGCATGCGAATCGTCCCTGAGACGTGGTAGAGGAACTTTAATTTTAATTTACGGTCATCAAGGAAATTGCAGAGCAATTTCTTAATCAAAGGGGGGAAGTTAAATTTAGTGCACAGCTTGTACTTCAGGCCAGCATGCCAGACCGTGTCGAAGGCTCGCTCACATCTTTGGTGACAAGAACAGTCTTTAGTCGTCGGTCTTTGTTGTTGTGTGCGTAGTTTGTGATGATGTTGAGTGCATCTTGCGTCGAGTGATGCGAGCGAAAGCCAAATTGTTTGTGTGAGAGAAGGTTATGGTCTTCGAGATACCACCTTAGCCGAGTGTTTATGATTCTTTCGAAAGTCTTGCCTAAAGTCTCGAGTAGGCTAATAGGGCGGTAACTCTTAGGGTCAGTCAAGTCTTTGTGTGGCTTAGGAATGAGGGCCACAAGAGCAGTTTTAAAGCAAGAGGGAAAATAGCCGGAAGCGAGAGAGGCGTTGTAGAGGTGAGTCAAAGCTTGTAAAAGATTGTCAGGGAAATGAATAAGTGCGTCGCGTCCGATCTGTGAGGAGCCTGGAGCCTTACGAGGAGACCTCATGATTAGTTGTTTTACTTCCTCACACGAAATGGGAGCTGTGAGTTCGCAGGTGTCGTCCAGCCTATCCATACGGATAATTGGCTCTGGGTTGGTCTCTACCCTGTTCTCATGACTCCAGGTGTCTATATCCTGAATTCGTTGAGTGAACAGGGGATGAGGAGGGTGAGGGTAGAAGACTTTAGCCCAGTGTTCTTCAAAAACTTTAATGACATCCACGGGATTTGAAACATTTACGTTATTTTGAACAAGGTGGGAGAAGGGGGGAAGTTACTACCTTTAAGCTGACGTATTCTTTGCCAAAATTCCCGTGGATTGCGAACTCTGTTAGACTCTACTTTTTTAACCAAATTATGCCAATGATTTTGTCGGTCGGTATCAAGACTATCGATGACGTGTCTTCTGAGGATAGATAAGTCCCATCGAACATGATTTAACCTGTTTAAATTTTGCGTGAAACGATTTCGAAAACAAGTCAGGAGACGTTTTGTCCTTTCAGATGGCTGAAATGAGATGCGTGTCTTATACTGAGACCGGGGATGGTACTCAGCATGGTGGATACGATGTGGGCGAAGAT
>NW_020869320.1:2500-10000 GCF_003789085.1 Penaeus vannamei | reverse complement strand
ATTATTTTAGAGAATATAAAGTTAAAATACACACATTAGTAAGAAGCAAGCATCAAATATAGTAATAAGCACCACTTAAGATACATAACAAGACGCAGTCAAGCATTCATGACAGAAACAGGTAAGGGGACCGAGAAATTGAAAAATCTCTTAGGCAGTACTAATTGTATACCTGATGGACAGCATGGGGCGTGAGCAATTAGAATAATTACAACATAATATTGTACGTAGAACCAAATGTTTTGTTCTTCTGATTGGCACTACAAATATTAGCAAGAGTATGGAGAAGTCATTCGCAATAGCAGATTGTGTAGCAAGCATTGGAGCCAGAGCAGTGGAAGAAGGCACGATCTCATATCAGGCGGATTTGACATTCCGGACCAGGCAGGTGGGGATGAGCAATGCTGGCAGAATTAAGTCAAATTTTTTCTTATGTCTCATTCAAAAGTACTGTACTTGATTGGAGGAGCGGTGCCTCATGTTGCAATTCGTAGTATAGCACAGACAATAAATTAATATTTGTCTGACATGAATTTCTGGGAGGGTACGAGGTAAGGAGGAGGGCATTTAAAAAAAGTTTAAGTGAAAGATTTGCGTGGGACAAGGTTTCAGCCTCATTGGTCCTTGCGGTACAGACAATTGTTCCATGATCTCGGCTCTCCAGAAATCCTGGAACTTCTACTATTCTGTTCCTACGAGTGATTTTAGATTCTTTCCAAAGTGGATGGAGATAAAAAAGGGCGTTTAGGAAGATCATCTTTCCATTCCTAAAACTATAGAGCAATTAATCTTCCTTCATTTTGAATAAGTAAATCTGTTATTAACTAACAATGAACCAGTCACCACAGCTGTTCTTATCTGTTTTTTTATAGGTTTCTGACAAAACCAATGTTAAAAAGGTAAAAAAATATTTAGTAAATTATATAAATTGATAATATTATAATAATTGGTAATATGCCTATCTTTAGGTTTGGAATTTGAGAATCTGTAAAATGTCATTTCATTGATTTTGGAGATAATCAATGGATTGTGAATAGATACAAATTATTCTTCCCTAAAGGTGCAGAATAGATTCACTGCTGTCTTTTTTTCTTTGTGATAGGTGCTGTTGAAGCATAAATTATTCCACTTTTATAGACGTATTTTGTTCATACCTTGTTGATTTTGCTCTTTTTTCCACAGGCTGAGAACCCATGCTCTCAATTTACCAAAAATGCACCAACCGGCATACTCCATGGCCAGGCATTGGGTGCTTACAAAAATTCCCTCTTGGACTACACCTACAATAATATGAATGATACACTTATGGTTGGTAGCATTTAAATTTATGGTTAGATTTTTCTTTTTCCTTATTACAAGTATTACCCAGAAAAATTTATAACAGTTGAGATGAAATAGTCATGGAAAGCATGATGCCTTTATGTAATACTGATATAGATTTTTTTCTTTTTTTCTTTATTATTATTATTTTTTTATTATTATTATTTTTATTATTATTTTTTTTTTTAGGTTGCAGCACATGTGAGTTGCTGTAACTACCCAGAAGGCTGGCAGTTAAAAACACTATGGCAGGAAAATATGAAATCTCTGATGGATTTCCTCCACACCACTCATCAAGGTAATTTAACCAAAAATGGCTACACCCCTTCAGAAAAGGGAAATTCACATTCAAATGAAGGAATTCAGTCCTTAGGCATACCTCTCAGCTTTCTTTCAAAAATTAATAAAGGGGAAAAAGAGGAAGTTGTTACAATGAATGACACAGAGAATAAGGCAAATGGTAGCTCTAGTAATTCATTGATTATTCCACTAACATTTATACCAAGTGGGATGGCCTCCAGCACTAGTGATGCTAGCAAGGATGATATGGTTAAGGCAAGTCATGTTGAGACTGGCACTGTAGATGATTCTGTTCATGTACCTAATGAGAATGCCAGTGTGGAAGCTATAAATGATGATTCAGATACCCTTTCAGTAGCCATCCCTCTTAAGTTTATTCACAATGGATCCAAATTGAAAGGGACTGTAAACAGTGATCATGTAGACAGGGAACAGGTAATTGAAATTTCACAGTCTTCAGTTGAAGGACCAAATGTATCATCTTCCCAAGTCTCTGTTATTACTTCCACAAGCACTTCATCAGAAGGAGAGCCAAGTGATAAAACTCCAGTTCCTACTGGAAGCCATTCTTCTATTGACATTCCTATAGCTTTCCTCTCAAACAGTGAAAAAAATAGTAGTCTTCAGAAGTAAAATCACTTTAACCCCTCCACAGTTTACACACATTTACTTCTCTTTTCCTCCCACATATACCCAGAAATCATACTCCTGTTCAGATAGACAAGCCATTTAAGGGACTTTTCTGTCTGAAAATGTTCAGAATATCACTTTACTTTAATCTTACATGCAGGAGGTCAACATGAACTAAGATTTATGTGGTTTTTGTTCCATAATGAAAATATGAAACAATCACTTTCACTCATATTATGAAATAATCACATCTCTAGAAACTTAAAACACAACTTACAGTTTTTAGTCTTGCCAATATACATTAGGTGTCCTATCTATTTGAAATCTGAATCTCAGGCTAGCCACCTGTTCACTAACAGTCTACGCTCACATGCTTACATACACACGCTGATGTGCACACGCTCACACACTGATGCACACACACACTGATGCACACACCACGCCACATGCTGATGCACACACGCTACATGCTGATGCACACACGCTCACACGCATGCACACACATCACACTGATGCACACATGTGCACACACTCATACACACATGTGCACACACTCATACACACACACACACACACACACACACACACACACACACACACACACACACACACACACACACACACACACACACACACACACACACACAAATAACAATGAAAGAAATGTTAACTGTTTTAATTGTTTTCTTCATTAATATTTTCACAAAGTATGTGAATTCTCTTTCAAAATCAGTGTTGCTTAGGCAGGGTTCTGTTGTAGTTATTGTTGTAAGCAGTTGCTTTAAAGGTGAAGGCAGTGACTAATAGTGCTTACATTTTATTGGTTCAAGGTAAGGAAATGTTTATATAACTTATTATTAACATTGGATCGAGGTGCCTCACCGCTCACAAAATCCGCACATATGCGGATTTTGGCTACTCTGTTGGGTGTGTGGCTTGTAGGCCTGACTCACACATTCTTCTCATGTCTAATTCTCTTTAATCCCTTTCAGCCATCTTTTTTGTGTCGGCTTTGTTCCAAACCATATCTTGGTGGAATTTTCTTGTATTTCTTTGCACAGGTCTGACGTAAAATGATACCCCCCCCCCTTTTTTTTTTTTTTTTTTTTTTTTTCCAATTATTCTCATTCATAACCTGATATTATTAATATATGCAGGTAGTGGGAATACATGCAGACAAAGTAAATCAGTGGTTCAATATGGTAGTTTATTAACAAAATATTTGATAATGAGGTGCTTTCTGCGTGATTATAACCAGTCTTTTCTATGTGGTTTTGCAGTCAATAGTGTGTTTTTCTGATACAAGATGCATGTTTGTTTGATTGGGTCTTTGGAACTGAAATTTTTTGCATGAACACAGGTTATATGATATTAATGGAATTAATATCAGTATGGCATGGATAGTGTCTTGACTTTAGTAAATGTTTATATTTGCACATTCAAGAACTTGGAAACAGAAGGAATTGAAATTTTTCATTAGAAAATCGGCTGAAATATTGATCCCTCCCAAGCCAATACTCCAATAATTGGTGCTTAACTCTGGCCACGTGTGGAAAAACATTTTTATGTCATATATGCACTGATAAAGAGTCACTTTGTTTGATATAATAAAGCTTTAACCCATTAACTCCAGTATATTTTGAAGCCGATTTTGTAGCCACCTGGAGCTTCCCTGGAGTCTGTCCGCCTGCCGGCCACGGCCCACTGCTGCGTCGGAGCACAAGCCCCAATACAGCATCACACTGGCAGGACGCCTGGCAATGTTTAATTTTTCGGGTGTCTCATATGTGGGACACCCGTCGTGAATGGGTTAATGCTATTTACAGCCTTAATTTCTTCAAAAGCCTCTAATCACAAAGATAAAAAATGAAAAAAAAAATAAATAAATAAATAAGAAAATAAAATAAATAAAAACATGGATGGGCAATAAATTTTGAGTGGAGTGAGTGAGTTAACCCATTTATGACAGGTGTCCCACATATGAGACACCCAGGGAAAAAAAATTGCCAGGCGTCCTGCCGGTGTGACGCTGTATCGGGGTTTGCGCTCAGACTCGGCAGCGGGCCGCAGTCAGAGTCCAGAACAGCCCAGTGCACCGATTTTGTAGCCGCTTCAAAATATACCTGCATTGGTGGGTTGATAGTGGCATGAGATATATGTCCCCACAAACAGACATTCTTTGTATGGCATGACATGCATGCCATTCAAATGCAGTGAGCTAAAAAACATTTATGATCATATAGTTAGTCCTTGAACTCTTTAAATGTTATTTAAAAGAAAACCTAATAATAATGAGGGATACCTATAACCTTTGTAATAAATCCAGTGTTATGACTGAATGTTATTGTAAAACTCCATGTGATAAGAGCAAAAGCTCATCTAAAGGGAATAGTAATTCAGCCTTGAACTCTCTCACCCAGATTGGCCAACTCATACTGTCATGGTATAATAGGTTCTTAACTCATGCCAAGCACTGACTCCTGATTGCCTACACAGTTAGTGGGAATCAAGATTTTTCCACTCTATATGACCAACCTTAGCCCATTAACACCAGGTTATAAATTTTGCTACTAGCTATTAAAGCAGAGTTGTTGGTGTGCATTGACAGTTTCTCCTCTTTGCGCCTGGCTCATTCAGTAGATTGTGGGCAACAATAGGCACCTAAAAGCTTATATAAGAAAAAAATGTGAAGGTTTACTTTTTAGTGCTGCCTAAACATGGTTGTGATGTGATGTCCCTCTATACTTCGTACACAACAGCCATGGCATGTATGCGCATGCCAATCAGTAGTTGTTGAACTTTGCTAGTGCCCTTTAAGTAAGACTAACAAGATTTTTGCCTAATTCTGCACAATTTTTGCTGTAGGTTCACCTTTCATTTCTGACTTACAAGATGCTGGCTCATCAACTACTTAATTTAACTTGCAGTGCAGGCTATATCAATATTTTTTTTGTGTCTATTTCTTCAGTGAATATAAGAATTAAGGTACTGTCACACTAGTACTTTTTCCGTGAATTTTTTGACAATTTTCTGAAATACTGTCAATTTTTGAGTGAATTGATTTTCCTGTCAGGCAATGATGATCATTTCTGTTGAAAACCTTTCCGTCAACTTTTCAGCATAAGTAAATATGAGATTTATCATTTATTGAAAATGATAAAATTTGTTTTAAGTGTTTGCAAGATTCTTTACATCTGTGAGAGCAGTGCAGGCCATCCCTCTCCACTATTGATATCATCACGGGTCGTGATAATTTTCTATTCAGGACATGCCTTTCTGAGAAACGTTTCATTAATAGTAGTCCAAATCATTGCCTCTGGGATATCAGAGATGGCATTCAAAGAACGAATTGAAATGGAAGGCGTATAATGACATTGTCATTTCATGTGACTAACGCGATGGTTCTTTTAACCCGTGTGACTGTGCACCTCAAAAAGTTGACAATTTATGAAAAATTTACAAAAAAAAAAGAAAAATGACAGAAAAAGTGCTACTGTGACAGCTCCTTTAAAATGATACAGTAATGGTACCCTTCCCCAGTTGCTTTATCACTTACATATTGATTCCCTCCATCCCTGAACAACATCCACCCTTTACTCCAATCCTGTCACTTCAGATTCTAGCTGACAAATTGCTACACATACCACTTGCCCCACACTAAGCACCTCTGATAGTTGTGAAACAATTTGTATTGAAAAGTGCACACTGGTTACCCTATTTCTGAATTTTGAAGAAATTTGAGAAGATACTGCCCCTTTTCTTTTGTTGCTAAGAGGATATTCCAAAATTGGTCATCTAGCTTTATTGTGCAAGGAGACTGTCTTTTTGAGATTTTTTCAGATTCCAAAACACAAAATTGTAAACAGGTGTTCCTTAGGCCTACTGAAATATAGACATTTTAATAATATTTTGGGGATGTCATTGCCCTATAAGGCAAACCATAAAAAAAGGATGAATATCAAAGGAAACCAAATTTATTATTCTATAACCTTACCTGATTTCACTTAACTGACTTCAACTATTGTTTTTCTATAAGGCTGAATGTAAAACCTTTTGGCTTACTTAGGTTATCTCCAGGATTTTGTCTGAAAGCTAATCACCATTATAATATAGTGTGTGAGTACTTGATGTATTCTGTAATGATGAGCTATGACAAATGTTTCTTATATTTGGCCATTGCAAATTTTGAAACTGATTTTAGATGGCCATTGAAGATCAGAAGTTACAAGCCAAACATAATTGAGTGTAATATCCTGTCTTATTTAAAACAAAAGTGTGGACAGAGTGATCTAGAATCCCTTCATATTTGTTGAACACTATCCTTATCCATAAAATGCAAGCAGATTGCCTGAAATGCTCTCTACAAAGTGTCTGACAATCAGTCATCTCAGCTTTTGTGTTTTATGCTTCCCTGAAATTCATGTATGTCTTTTATGCCTAGTTGCACTGCACGAAAATAATGAAGTTTTGTATTGTCTTCATGCACTTAGATTTTGTGTCATGTATGCATGGTTGTTTTGCTTTTGAAATTGTATTGGTTCTGTATTTGTGTCATGGGTTAGGGAACTTAATAAATTATAGCAATGAATTTTGTGGAATTATTGGTGAAACCTATTACAATGAAAAGATGGGTTATAATGCAGAGCAACTTCATTTTGATATGTTTTTTTTTTTTTTTTCAATCATCCATTTGACCATGTTTTGAACATGTGACATGTCACATACCTCATGTAAATTAAGATGTTTCATTGGAATACTGTGTCACATTTTTACTTCATTTTACAGTACTGGAAGAGTCAGTGATGTACTGAAATAACCTTGTGTACCATTTTCATATATAAGGTTTCAGTGTTTCTTAATGATAGAAAATACATTTTTAAAAATGACAATGGGAAGGTTATGCACATTTTTATTTGTATATGTATGTGTGTGTTTGGGTCATATAAGGGTGCCTGTTTGTACTTACATTTTGCATATGTTGTTTGTGTGTATGTGCTTCCTTCCTGTATGTACCTATATTTTAGTTATTTATTTGCTTTCTGTTGATGTTTATTCATCTATATATTTGTTTTGATCTGAGTTGATGTATCAGTAGGATTATATGTTTTTGTGAGTTTGTGTATCTACTTGTTTTATTATTTCAGTGTTTTCTTTTGTATTTGTTTGGTTGTTTCTGTGTTTTCTGTATTTGGATTTCTGTTTTTAATTTTTGCTTCTCTTTTTTATATGTACAATTGAGTTGATATATGC
>NW_020869319.1:846266-848766 GCF_003789085.1 Penaeus vannamei | reverse complement strand
TCCCGCTCATTCCTAAGCTCATGTCCCTGAGAAAAAAATGACCACATTCTATCCAGAAAGTAACATAGCTAATCGAACTTAATAAGGATTTTAAAATTCTGTTCCTTGCTATCTATTGTCTAAGGGAGGAAGATGGCCTTGGAATGAAATGTGGAAAGGCAGTTTTATATACAGAGTTTTCCTCCTCTTTACAACACTCAGAGTAGTTGAATATCTTTCGATCTAGCTCAATAGGATTGCTAACTTTGCAGTATCTTGCATGGCAGATCCTGCCTGCAAGCTCACCTCTCGACACGATGGAGCTTCTCGTAGACATCGCCGAGGGAGTAGGCAGAGGAGAGGCCGACGACGGCCACCAGGACCAGGATCAGTGTCACCCTGGGACCGAGATAGCATTCGTTACCATACCATCATGTGTTATGTATGTTAGTGTTTGCGATTGGGAAATACTGATTGGTGCAAGATGCAGAATCTTTGCCAGGAAAACTACAAAGATATTCTTTCGTACGAAACTTACTTCATACTGAGAGAACGGATGGTTTCTTTTGCACCGGTTCCTTGTGCTGATGCAATGTCAACTGACAACGAAAGCAGTTTCGTTTCGTTTTATATGCGATCGTCCAGTTGGTCCTGTGATGCTGGTGACGATACATGGCTGTTCTTGTGCATCGTTCCAAGAGCTTTCTTCCGATTATCTTTTGTTCGATAGCAGGCAGACAGCATCCTATGAAGCTGCTTTCTATGCATTTAATTATGCGTGTGTTTTCACACAACCATGACTATCTGTAGATATGCACAGCCGCACACAGATTGTGGCCAAAACATTAACCAATCAAAGCTTTCAAATAAAATTACAGTAGAAACAATGAATTGACAAAGTGGGTAAAGAAATTAATCAGAGTAAACCAGATATATTTGCGGAGAGAAACTTTAAAATACAATGAACAAATCAGAAAAAATAAAGTTTAGCATTAAGATATAATAAATAAATAAAAGAATTAATGTGCGTTTGACCACATATGTTCATTCTCTATTATGTCGCTTATGTGCGTTCATCTTCATTTGATTATCACTTATCTTTAATATGATCATCACGAATTTCAATTGTTTTATTATTAAAATTAAGACTATCTAACCTCTAAAAGTGATAGAAATTGATAAAGCAATGTATGATAAGACTATAGGGTCACTGTAAGATCCCTAAAAGCGTCCAGCCACAGGAAACATAAACGACAAAGAAAATTATAGAAAAATGTGGTTCCTCTTACAAAAAAAAAAAAAAAAAAAAAAAAAAAAAAAACATTTCAATGGACTGGATTCCGTACTTAAACGAAGTCGTTGACCTTACCTTATTCAAAGAAACGAGGTCGTGCGTCACGAGATGTTTGAGAATCCACTGTTAACCTGTAATATTTTTATCATTATCATCATTGCTATCCTATTTTAATATATCTTCTTTATCAGAGTGCCGTAAAATATATGTGTGTAGATAGACACATAGATAGGTGTTGTATATGTATATATATATATGTATGTGTATATAAATATATATATATATATATAATATATATTATATATATATATATATATATATTATATATATATATATATATATATATATATATACACATGCATCTAGAAGTACACGTTTATATACATATGTATATATATTCATATTTATATATTTTTTTTTATTTGTGTGTATATGCATAAAATAGTGTATGTATGTAAATCCATAGATTTATATACATAAGCATATTCACACACACACACATATGTGTGTCTGTTTCTGTGAGTGCGTATGTGTTATGTATCTCTCTCTCTCTCTCTCTCTCTCTCTCTCTCTCTCTCTCTCTCTCTCTATATATATATATATATATATATATATATATATATATATATATATATATATATATGTATATATATATATTATATATATATATATATATATATATATATATATATATATATATATTATATATATATATATATATATATATATATATATATATATATATATATATATATATATATATCATGTACTATTTCTATGTTATATATATATATATATATATATATATAATATATATATATATATATATAATATTATCTAATCTCCGAATGTTTTCTGTCATTACTCGGTAGGCAGAGGAAGGGAAAATATGTGAATATTTCTTAACAATCACTTTATTCCTTTTGCTTAAACAAAATGCAGATTTTTGTTTTTGTGAAAGCCGAAATGTTTATCTTTCCAATGATGTATACTACTGAAAACGGTTTATGAAAAATTGAATATTATTTGAAATGTCTTGATTTAAATCAGCAGGGTCAAATGGAGGTCAGGTCATTTGCCAAAGTCAGCGCTGTCACATCCTTCAAGGAGCGGCAGTTCCTTTCCTCAGAGGATTCCTCAGAGCTCTCACTCTCGAGCTGTAGACTTGTCTGTACCATGTGTGAGAGAGTGAATTGATTATAAATAACCAAATAAAATCACTTATTC
>NW_020869319.1:823766-833766 GCF_003789085.1 Penaeus vannamei | reverse complement strand
TGCAAACTTTGTTATATCAGGTTCATACTGGTTCATGAAAGCTTTGACAAGGCTGCTTATCAGGAACGTGAACAAGCTTTGGCATATTTGGTAAGCCCTCAAAGCTTGGCCTTCATGGTAAGTACATGTATAGAATACGTGTTTGTGGAATTACAAAGTGTATTATGTGTTGTGGAAATTAATTCAATGTGTAAGGCTCGGAGACTTGACTGAGTATGCGACAGGCAAGAGGAGAGAGCAGAGAGATAAGAGTGAGATAGAATAATGAGAAAGAAATCCTTGATATATGTAGAAATAGGTGGGCAGAGGAATTAAAAGAAATTTATATATATATATATATATATATATATATATATATATATACATCACACACACACACACACACACACACACAACACACACACACACACACACACACATACACACACACACACACACACACACACACACACAACATACACACACACATACACATACACAGCATATATATATATATATATATATATATATATATATATATATTATATATATATATATATTATAATATATATATATATATTATATATATATATATATATATATATATATATATATATAAAGATCAGGAAATAAAGAAGGGGAGCTATGGGGAAATTATACACGCCCATGCATGTTCATAAGATTAAAATGATTATGATGTTGAACAGGGTATCAATGGTGAAGGTAAGCAAACGAGCGAGGCTCTAAAAGGACCTATAAAGGTGAGTTTAGTTTAAAAATTGGAAAAAAAACTTTGGTCCTTGGCCTAGAGGGAAGAAAGTCAATTGACGTCTCGAAATAATGTTCTGTTATTTAGATTCTTGAAGTTTCATTTAGAACATGTTTTCTGTCTACAATTGTACTGTGTACCTTGGCCATCGAGTCTGCCTATATGTTATTGTAGTTGTTTGCTTCTTAGATAAGCACATTGTTACGAATATATTTATAAAGAGACAACAATACTGTGGAGGATACTGTTACTGATCTATAACCATAGGGATACAACTATTGAGAAATTCTGATGTAAAGCATAATTTCTCAAACCTTTAAAGGTGTCTAATGGCGAAGAATTAGTATTTAAGTGTAGAATATTGGCAACTCAGGTAGGGATTTCGCTTTTAAGACATACGTGAAAAATATAATGATATGTAGATATACATTGCTCTGTCGCTGCATTTATGTTGTAAACATGGTGTTAACTACAAGTGGGAAAATGGTGTAGGCTGTGGCATTTTCTGCTGTTTAACCGACTCTGGAAGAGACGAAAAGGAAATATGATGTAATATATAGAAATATACATGATGTATAAAGAAAAATATATAAATATGGCACAAGTGAAAATCAAATAAGGTACTACGTGAAAGTACTGTACAATAGGTGTTGTATAACGAGACAGTAATAAGTGTAATGAATAGTAATTCATGCTTACCAGTAGGACTTATCGTGTTTAAAAATGCCAATAAGATTTTTTTTTTATCATCAGCAGCACGCTACTCTTTATTTCTTTACAGAAAGAGAAAGAGAGAGAGATGTGTGTGTGTGTGTGTGTGTGTGTTGTGTGTGTGTATGTTTATATATAAAGTGTGATCCACCTTCTGCCAACACGTCAAGGGGTTATAATTGTATCAGATCTATATTTCATTCTAAGGAATTTATTGCGGTTCCAATTTAACTTACTATGTTGACAAAATTCTTACATAAAAAAAAAGCTACAGCAAGTTTAGGACACGGACCTTGCATCTACCTGAACATTTCAGGGTCACTGTCAAAATCCATCCCACGTATGTCAGCTTCCCATCATCTCATGGTCGACATCATCTGTTCATACTTGGCCAATTGTCCATGATGTTTTCTCGGCGCATGAGGTACTTCCGATGCATGTTCATGGGTGCGGGAGTTCAAAAACCTCCGAGTGACGTCAGTGTGAGTTCACCATCGTGTCTTTATCTTTTGTGTGGTCGGTTGGGTGGATTTCTCCTTCCGCTTTCGTAGGTTTGGACTTCGGTTCAGTGAGGGAAATGTTCTGATATCTCACGTTTCAATAAATCTGAATTTATATATATATATATATATATATATATATATATATATTATATTATATATTTTTTTTTTTTTTTTTTTTTTTTTTTTTTTTTTTTTTTTTTTTTTTTTTTTGTGTGTGTGTGTGTGTGTATGTGTGTGTGTGTGTGTGTGTGTGTGTGTGTGTGTGTGTGTGTGTGTGTGTGTGTGTTGTGTGTGTGTGTGTGTGTGTGTGTGTGTGTGGTGTGTGTGTCCTTTGTGTATACGACTGGCTTCCTACATTGTGGCACCTTATATTGAAGTATATTTATTTTGGTACAAAACTTACTACTGTTATATGTGTGTGGTGGTGTTTGTGTGTGTAAGTGGTGTGTGAGTGTGTGTTTTGGTGTTGTGTGTATGCGATTGGATGTGTGTGCAGTGTAGTGTGGTGGATGTGAGTGATGGAGGTAGTGTTCTGTGTAGTCTGTCTGTCTGTCTTTGATTTGTTGTGGTAGAAAGGCTATGGTGTTGCAAGAGAAAAGTCGTAGAGACGGGCACGAGACGCACTCTGTAGACGCTAGGAGATATAACGGAGATGGCGGATAGCGGAGAGCGAGGTCACATGAATGACTCTTTGACTCGGATACACACTGGTGCGTATCGAATACGTGCACTCTAATCACTCGATAGCCTGCCAGTAGTAAGACAGAATTCAACGCACGTTGTCCCAACTTCAGTTTATGTTAAAACTACGTCTGAGTCTTTTGTGAGTGCGAGATAGTCAATATTAGCCGTTGCCCAATAATTGCAATTTCCATCTTGCTTTGTCTCTATTCTCTCATGCCAAAGATTGTGCTGCCCCCGAGACTCTCTAACGTTGGTTATTGGGATCCGTTTTCGTTATCTCTAGAATTCTGCACATTCTCATCTCCTTAACTTGCCTTCGCGACCACATTCTCTTCTCTCTCCCTACGCATCGGAGGTCAGCACAAGTACCTTAAAAATTAACTGAGAGGCGGGCCTGGTCTCATCTTTTGTTTTAATGTCGTATATATATATATAATATATATATATATATATATGTAATTATATATTATATATATTACCTATTATCGTTCTCTATTTCCTTACTACCGCATATAATATAGTATAAATAAGATAATGATTATGCAAGTATTGACACAGTAGAGGGTATTGATGACTAGGAGGGGGCGTTGGATAAGACGCACTTATGTAAATACGAGCGTAGAGAGAGTTGCGATGCAAAGTCGAGGCGAGAGGAGAGCAGTTCTTGCCCACGAATACGTGTACTTTAAATCGTGCATCCATAGAAGTGACGTGCCTGGAATGAGAGTGTGATAGAGGAGACGGCTTCGTATTTCGCTCTCATCCTTTCATACTTCCTTCGCAATTCCGCCCTCAACCTTGTGATATATTAAGAAACACGCTTCCCTAACCGGGGAAAGTTCGTCTTGAATGCCTGCTTCTGTTTTAAACTCAGTTGTCGCCCCTCTTACGATATCTCATGAGTTATCGAGAGCTATCTACATATATAATATCTTAATATAATAACTTATGTTTATACTATATATACTATATACCGGGTTTAACTATGGTAATAGCTCCTCATGTCTTAGAAGTTTATACCCGTGAGTTTTACGGAAGTCACTCTCACTGGTCTTCAAGCATAATGATATTATTATTCAGAGGTTTTCGTAGATATAAATATTATATATTATACTATATATGATATCTATATTATAATATACATATTGACTTATATTTATATATATTACTTTTACCCGTGGTTTTACGTGAGCCTCCTATTGTATATTCGGGCTATATTCCCGGATATTACATAGTAGGGCTTCCGCTAGTCTATTAATGAAACTTATCTATATTACTACGGGTATTTATATTATCGTTAAAGAGATTTTATTGGTGTAAATGAGACTTTTGCGAGATATATCTGTCGGAAAGGGAGAGGAAGGAGTACCGGGGACTGAATGAGACTCAGCACGGTAAACGAGGACGCGTTAGAGGAAAGCTCGGTATAGGAGTGAAGGGAGGTCAGGTCAGTCGCAAGGTCAGGCGGTCAACTGCGATAGGCCGTGGGTTAAGGTGCAGGAGTTATGTGGGCGTGTACCATGCATAACTGCGAAACTAATGGAGGAAAAGGAATAGAAACTCCAGATGTCATATAGGAACACGGGACAATTGCGCTCTTATGTTGGGGCACGTATTATAGAAGTGTTGTGCGTGATGTGTTGAATATCTGTTTTTTGTAAGCATTTCTTTGCTTGTGTAAATAGAATGTACAAGCGCACACATGTTTGTTATGTGTACTATGATGTGTGTAGTCGCATCTAATTACATATATTCATTATTATTGTAGATCATAAGAAGATATTATGTAAATATTATTAATAAGCTTTTATATTGATGAACCCTGATTATATTAAATATAGAGAAATTTATTTAAGAACATAGTAGCTATTTGTGTAATAATATATTTATAATGATGAATATCAAGAAAAATCCATAGATTTATGTACTAGAGTAGTGGTAATACAATATAATTTAAATGACTTTATATACTAACAGTAACTCTAGCATATAATCATATATCTATTATGGCGTAGGAGGGATGTGTATCAACACAGATCGGTTCAGTTTATATATATCTCATAGAGGCATAAAAATATTATTTAGGCTCTCACATATTATATTAATTACACTAATATTTATAATAATATTATATATGGATTATCATAGAAGGGAAATCATGACGATAATGGACTTATATTTGTAAGAAAAAGTGGCTTCAAAAATAGTATGCTTTAGGAATTTCGTTCTCTAGAAATTAGTTCGACATACTATATCATGTTTAAAGATTAACAATATTATAAAGTGAATATGAACAAAAATAAAGCTAGTCGATACTATTATTATATGTAATGTATGTGATATTGGTATCTGGGTCACGTTTCGATAAATATTATATATAATGCATGTATGTGTGTAATACACACACACACCACATCGGAGTTAATGACAACAATCCACCGACACACACATCACATCAACACATCACAACAACCAACACGCATCACATACATCAGATAGACATGATTGCAACACACACAAACACTCACACAGTGACACAGCATCAGGCCATTGTGTTTAAAAGCATACGAAAGTCTACACAGCAAGCCACACAGCCACCGACAGACAGAGATCAATCGACATATTACTCAGTGATATAAGGCTAATAGCGGCGGTGAGCTTCTGTGCAGGTCCTCAAGATCGATGAACGTAACGATGTACGTCGCAAAGGGCTCCTTGTCCGTGACGCCTTTCAGGAACATATATACTAGTATCCTAACTACATGCGCCTTCTCATTTATTATATTCATAATACTAAGACTCTTTCATATAACTATCGTTAAATAATAGTCTTAACTCAAATGGTTATACAATTAACATGGGTTGTCGTATGTAACCATGTACACGATATAGTACATTTTCGATCATAGTGTGCCGTTACTATTAATAGCATATTTTGGGACTGTGTGTGTGGTACTGTGTTTGCCATGCTCATATCATAGTTTCGTAACTTACACACAAGATATGGTGGAATAATACTATTAATTTACGCATCATATAATCTTATTATTCGATCCAATATCAAACTCACATGGAAGTCATATTAGCAGTCATACTGTAATGAATTGACAATTGAAGAGGCGTTTATTAGGGTCACAGTAAACCAGCACTCTCTTCTAAGTATTTTGTGTGTGTGTTGTGGTGACGAGAGAGAAGAGAGTGTGTGTGTGTGTGTGTGTGTGTGTGTGGTGGTGTGTGAGAGAGAGAGAGAAGAGAGCGAGTGTGTGTGTGGTGTGTGTGTGTGTGGAGAGACGAGAGAGAAGGAGAGAGAAGAGAGAGAGAGAGAGAGAGAGGAGAGAGAAACAGAGAGAATGTGTGTGTGTTATTTATGTGTGGAGAGAGAGAGAGTAGTGTGTGTGGTGTGTAATGTTGAGAGAGAGACGAGAGAGAAATGTGTGGTGGTGTATGTGTGTGTGTGTGAGGATGAGAGAGAGAGAGGAGTGTGTGTGTGTTGTGTTTGGCCGCCGCGGCGCGGTTGTGTGTGTGTGTGTAGTGTGTGTGCGTGTGGTAGCTCGTGGTGTAGGTCGCGATCGTTCTGTGTGTGTGGTGTTGGGAGAGAGTGTGCGTTGTGGTTTTTTGTCATGTATTGGATGTTATCTCATAACTAACTTAGTGTGCTAATGCTGCCATTTATCTGCGTACTCATATCACATAACAGATCAACTACATTGTGCATTGATTCTCACATACTCAACACTAGCCGTTTTCAAAATACGAACGCTCAAATCAGATCTGCTCATACATAAAAAGAATGATAATTTACCAAGGAATAGTCGAAGGAAAAAATTGAATGCGAATGAATAATTCACAATAGATAAGGTAGTTGACACGCGTTCGATTAACATCAGCAGAAATGCTGTTCTTTTCTGAGATATATGAAATATTCTTATTTCTTTACCACACACGCAGCAAACACGCAACGCAACACAACACACACACACACAAACACAGCACCCACACAAACACCATATATATAATATACGTATATATATATATATATATATATTAAATCAACTATATAACATACACATCGCTGTGCTGTTGATGTGTTGTGTGTGTGTGTGTCATATATATATATATATCATATATATATCTATTATATATATATATATATATATATTGTGTGTGTGTGTGTGGTGTGTGTGTTGGTGTGGTGTGTGTGGTGTGTGTGTGTATCACAATGAACTTGCATCAGATAAGGAAGAACTGAAATAGGGAGTAAATTACTAGCACTGATAAATTGAGCCACAATGACAAGAAGCGTTCAGCCTCCGCTTTGTCATAATACTCATTTCTCAAAATTTATAGAGTGTAATTTTAGTGTTCGCACCATTACGTAAAAAAAAAAAAAATGCATTGGGAGATAATAAAAAAAACGACACATGAATACAGTTTCATTTACCTAGCCTTCTTTACGTACTCACGTATAAATGATGCGCGGGGTTTTTAATTGGACCATTTGGGTAACCACAGATGTCTCAATCAATCATCTATCCGACTGTCGTCTGAATATTTCGCAATTGCCACTGATAGTTGACAGGTCCTTTACGCCCTAATCTTCGACGATATAATCGATCTTTGCTCCTCGCTGAGTTTATCTCATGTTTTCCCCCACAGTGTACCCTGCAATCCGTCCGTATGTCTGTTGTTGGTTTGTGCTCTCCGTGTCTCGGTTGTGTTCGCTGTGTGTGTGTGTGTTGTGCCTGTGTGTGTTGTGCTGTGGTTGTCGTGATTTTCTTTTGGTGTTCTTGATGAACTGGCAGTTTTTGCCCCGACAGATGCCTCTCTGCAGCGCATTGGGAATGTCGGGAGTTACAGTGGGGTGTATGTTGTCGGGTGCTGGTGTGTGTTTTGTGTGTGTGCTCCGTGTCTCCGTGTGTGCTGTTGTGTGTGTGTCGCTCGTGGTTGTGTGGGTCGATAATTTTGTTATGTTGTGTGTGTGGGTGTGTGCTGCTGTGTGTGTGTTGTTTGTGGCTGGGGTGGGGTGTGTGCTGGTGTGTGAGTGGGTGTGGTGTCGCTGTTGGTGGTGTGTGGTGCTGTGTAGATGTGTAGTGCTGTGGTCGTGTGTTTCTTCGGTCGCTTCTGGATGACTTGTAGCTGTTTCTGCTCTCCGCCCTGCTGCACTGCCATGTTGGAGCTCGGCGAGCATGAAAGATCGAGCAGTGTATTGTTCGTGGTGTGTGCTGTGGTGTACGTGTGTGTGTGGTGTGGTGTGTGTGTGTTCGTGTAATCCTATAGGTCGTAGCTCTTCGTAGATGACTGGGCAGTGTTTTGGCGCAGCTGCAAGCCGAATCATGGAGTGAGTACGTGCACGTGGGCAACAATGTCAGAGGGAAATTACAGCACTTCGAGCGTGCTAGGTCTTGAAGCTTCCGATTCGGTGTGCTTTTCACGAGACATACATTTTGCCAATCATTAATGGTTTTTTGTTGATTTATTCCTCTGTGGATAGATTCCAGAATTCTAAATATCATATTAAATGAAGAACGAAAATATACTTTTATGGCGTGGTAGCCTATGTCATAAACCGTCATGAGAGCTTTAATTTATAGCCCACGGAATATCAAGATCTTTCCAGCTCATTAGTACTTTTTTTTTTTTTATTTTGAACCAAACTATACCATACACTTAACACGTGTGCGATGACTGCAGGTAAGGCAAGTATCGTCGGGCTTTTTGACCTTTTACGACTTAATATTCTGTGTTATTTGAGAAAGAGTACAGTCTGAGGATCTAGAGATATAATTCAACGAAATGAATTCATCTGTCAATTAGATGCTGTAAAGGAATATAGAAACTTAATTTTCATAATTGGCTTCATGCTTACTGAGGTTTATTCTTTTTTTTTTGGTTATGTTTTTTTGTTTCATCCGAACGACGACGTCAGGAGTTTTTCGCACATCGTTCTCTGGCGTGGCAATGGATCTAAAAGATAAAGTATATTTCCCCGAACAAATATACCTTTTTTAATGATAGAAAATCATACTGACGTTTTGTACTGTGTTCGTGCGTGCACTGTGTGGTTGTGTGTTTTGTGTGTGTGTGTGTCGTGCGTCGTGTAGTATAGCTTGCTACATATGTGCTTAACCCAAACGCGTTCCCTGCTCCACAATATTTCACATATATATGTATACCCTAATTAATGTATGCATATATATAGCTATAATCTGCTTATACTACTAATATATAATTACGTATAACTAATATCATATATTTCTGCTTATTATACATCTACCATATATAAATAACGTATATATCTCACGTATAGCCCCGTTCCTTACGTCAATCGATAATTAATTCCAAATAATACATAAAATAATAAAGATAACCACAATCAGAAATAGATTAACAATTAATAACATATACGTCGCAGAATAAATGAGGTAACCAAATATAACGCCTCATATATGGAGAATACATGCGTTAGTGTGTTAGATATCATCCATATACTATTGTATATATGTATGGTTCTAACTATCGTTATGATGTAAATAAATAAATTAAATATAATAAATTAGAGATTATATATATATTATATATCACGTAGTATATATAATTAGTAATACTTATCATCTCTCATTGATAATATATATATATATACCTTCGATATATAATTCTCATGTGTTTGATAGGTGTATTATGGTTTTACTTTATGCATGTTAGTAGGTACTGTTATGTTACTTGTATGTATATAAATTATTTATAGTTTTATAGTATTTCTCATTTTAGAACGATGTAGTATAGTTATAGCAGGCGCCATATATATATATATATGTCTTGATCGTGTATGTATGTGTATACGCTGTAGTATATTATAATAATGCAATATTGATAATTATAATAGTTGGTTAATATAGATTCTATATTCTCAATATATAATATATTTTCAATTATATATATCACTAAAAGATTGTATGTGTATATACTTATCGTGAATGTAATCGTTGGTTTTTTTTTATCCTAAACAAATCAGAGAGAGACCAAAATTTTTGGTAGAGTGTTATGAACTAACTTATAGTTATAAAAGTTTCATTTAAAAATCCCAAATTAAGATGAAGAAAGTACGATAAATTGTACATTGTGTCCAGACCTTGATGTAATTAGATGTAGAAATATTGTAAATAATAAATGTTAATTTATTAATATATTTACTATTAGAAATGACTATCGACATAAATTATTTATTATTACTCACTTTATGTTAAATTACCTGAAACGTACATACATGTCAACTATACTATATATATAATATATAATATATATTATATATTAGTGATAATATATATGTGTGTGTGTGGTGTGTGTGACTGTGTTG
>NW_020869319.1:803766-806266 GCF_003789085.1 Penaeus vannamei | reverse complement strand
ATATCTTATCTTTGTATTATTTAACGATATATTATCAAATCATTATCCATATGATATTATACTTATCTTTATTATTAACATTATTATCATCATTATCACTATCATTATCATTATTGTTATTAAATGATCTTTACTATCATCATTACTCTTATTAGTATTGTTATTACTATTATAACTATCATTATTACTATTATCATTGTTATTATATTTTATTTATTCATTATTATTTTCATTATTATCATTCCCATTATTATTATCATTGTTATGATTATTATCATTATGATCTACATCAACATCATCATAATTATCATTATAATTATTTTCATTACCATTTTCATTATCATCATTATCATGATCATCGTCATTATCATTATCGTTATTATTTTCATTATCATTATCATTATTATTGTTATTATTATTATCATTATCATTATTAATTTTATTATCATTATTGCTGTTGCTGTTGTTGTTACTATCATTATTACTATAGCTATTACCATCATTATTATTATCGCTATCATTATTGTTCTTGTTATTATCTTTATTATTATCTTCGTTATTTTTTATCATTATTGTCACTATTACTACTATTGTCATTACCATTACTACCATCATCATCATCATTACTACATCCTTCTTACTATCATTGTTCTTATCATCATTTTCACCATCATTAAAATCATAAATATTATCCTTGATATTATCACCATCATTATCAATTATCATTATTATCATCACCATTTGTATTTTCCTTTTTCAGCGTTAGGGAAATGCTCAGAACAAGACGTATCCAAACGTGTTCTTTCATACAAAGTGATCATAAAATAGAACAACATACCGTGTTTTTCATGAATAAGGAAAGGGTAATTTGCATGTACATAAGGCTCAGTTTTGGTCGGCACGAAATTGCGAGTAGTGCGTAGTATCGTACAACTAGCGGTTAATAATAAGAAAGTATAGCACCTTACAACCAGCTATTAGTAAGAAATAAAGTATAGCACCTTTAAAATAGCCATTAGTAAGGGTAACAGTGAGTATAGGCACTTTAAAAACTAGCCATTAGTAAGAAGTAACAAGTAAGTATAGCACTTTAAAAGCTAGCCATTAAGTAAGAAGTAACAATAAAGTTAAGCACTTTAAAACTAGCCATTAGTAGAAGTAACAAGTAAAGTAACAAAACTAACTTAAAACACTTTAAACCATTAGTAAGAAGTAACAAGTAAAGTATAGCACTTTAAAACTAGCCATTAGTAGAAGTAACAAGTAAAGTATAGCACTTTAAAACTAGCCATTAGTAGTAAGATAGACAACTAAGTATGTTTAAGAAGTAACAAGTAAAGTATAGCTTTTAAAATAACAGCCATTAGTAAGAAGTAACAGTAAGTATAGGCACTTTAAAAAGTACAAGTAGCCATTTAACTAGCCCTAGTAGAAGTAAAGTAAAGTTAGGCAGCTGCCATTAGTAAGAAGTAGTAAAGTAGCATTATAAAATAATTAGTAAGAAGTAAAATTAAGTATAGCACTTTTAAACTAAGCATTGTAGAAAGTACAGAAAGTAGTAAGGAGTAACAAGTAAAGTATAGCACTTTAAAACTAGCCATTAGTAAGAAGTAACAAGTAAGTATAGCACTTTAAAACTAGCCATTTAGTAAGAAGTAAAAAAGTATAGCACTTTAAATGCCTTAGTAACAAGTAACAAGTAAAAGTATACACAGTTTTAATAGCATATAAGAGTAACAAGTTAAAACACTTTAAAACTGCCATTTGTAAAGTATCGAACAGTTATTAGGGAAATATAGAATTCGTTTTGTTCTGTTAAAACACAAAGTCATTAAAAGTGTGAGAGAAGTCGATTGCGGTTCCCTGTACTTAATTTTCATCATTCTACTTTTTGAATCATTAAAATTAGATAAACAGATGTGGAGAGATAAACAAATAAAAACGATAAAAAAAAAAATAAATCAACGCAAATATATGTTTTTTTTCCTTCATACTTAATCATTCTACACATAATGATTGTTTACTCACTCTAGATATTCAGAGGAGATAAGGTTATGATAGATTGACAAACAGGAAAGGCTTTTGACTAATACTTTAATTTATATTTAAATGGAACATGTATGTCTTTGGGTTAGTATAAGGGCGTACATACACACGCATTTATATATATATATATATATAGTATATATATAATTATATATAGCGATATAGAGAGAGGGAAGAGAGAGAGAGAGAGAGAGAGAAGAGAAGAGCGAGAGAGAGAGAGAGAGAGAGAGAGAGAGAGAGAGAGAGAGGCCCCGGGCGTCACAAAAGCTTGCACAGTTAGTGTGCTCGATGATAACAACTAACGTTGACTTACTAGCCAGTAATAAATAAATAGAAATAAATAAATAATAAATATATATAATATATATATATATATATATATATATTAATATATATATATATATATATAAGTTATATATATAATACATATATTATATTATATATATATTATATA
>NW_020869319.1:797534-800034 GCF_003789085.1 Penaeus vannamei | reverse complement strand
TTATTGTTATTATCATTATTATTATCATTATTATTATCATTATTATTATTATTGTTGTTGTTGTTTTTGTTATTGTTATTATCATAATTATTAGTTATTATTATTACTATTATCATCATAATCATCACCATCACCAACCTCTATCTACCTATCCATGCACATATACATACATATGAATATCTATCTATTTGACCATCTGTGTGTACGTAATTGACTATCTGTGTGTACGTAAATATGTAGCAATACCTTACCCTTTCGGCTGGTATCATAGGATTTCTTGAAGGCTGAAGGTTCTCGGAGTTCTGCGCCAAGAAAATCCTTTCACCTGCCTTGGGCCCTCGTGGGATAGCCTGGAATAAACCAATTATTGTTATATGTTTGTTTGTCTCTGTTTCTGTTGGGTGTCTGTTTGGTTGGGTCTGTTTCTGCTGGGTGTCTGTATGGTTGGGTCTGTTTCGTTTGATGTCTGTTTCTGTTTGTTTGTCTCTGTGTCTGTTTGTTTGTCTCTAGTTGTCTGTTTGTTTGTCTGTTTCTGTTTGTTTGTCTCTGTTTTTGTTTGTTTGTTTGTCTCTGTTTTTGTTTATCTTGTTTATTTGTCTCTGTTTCTGTTTGTCTCTGTTTATTTGTCTCTGTTTCTGTTTGTCTCTGGTTATTTGCCTTTGTTTCTATTTTTTCTGTTTGTCTCTGTTTCGGTTTGTCTATGTTTCTGGTGGTCTCTGTTTGTTATGTGGTCTTTATTTTTTCACTCTCAATAGAAAAGAATGTATTTTTCCAACCAGGTTTCGGAGTAACTGATGGCACGTTTGTATAACGATTCCGAAAGAAGGGACAAAGGCAATTGAAAATCGGAAATTGGAGTAAAGAATGGAATAGGAGGAATAATGAATGAAGGAAATGAGTGATGAGGATTAAGGAAAAGATTGATTGTTTTAAAAACGCCATATGAACAAAATGACAAGGATAGTATAGTATAGTGTGTATGAGTATATGTTTTTTTTGTGCGGTGTCTGTTTCTTTGGAAACCAATCACGTCATTGTCGCTAATTAATGTATTATTTCGGGAGGAATAAGTCATACAATTTCAAACGAAAACAAAAGAAACACAGAAATACGGAAAAAAAATCACAGAATCTATATATCACGACCCCAAAAAATAATTAAAAAAAAAAAAATAAATAAATAAACATAAAAAGGAGGATTCTACCTCCGGTGTAGAATTAATTGCATCGAAAAACAACCCGATATCTAAAATCCATATCAAAACTTGCCTCAAACACTCTCTTCCTAATCATCATGAATGCTGTATCGATCGAGGTTCTTATTCAGCATTTATTTTCGAGTGCACTGTGAAGCAACACAGAAGACGTCAGTCGAATTCTCCAATATTATTGACATTTCGCATGACAAGTGACATCAGGCACGGATCGCGCGCTTTGCCGAGGTCACAGAAATTTTCACTCCAGAGGCAGTCTCGGTGTCTCGTCTGACCTCTTCACCTTGGCTGTGACCTGTGATTTCTTGGCGCTTTGTCCTCGGTGTGACCTGGTCTGTTTGGTTGATTTTTTCTTCTTTTTTGAGGCTGTTACCTGGAGTTTCTTGATGTGCCCGTTTAAACTTGGTACTGTGACCTAACGTGACCTGTTGCAACTTCGGGTCTGTTGATAGTGGTTCCTTGACACTTTAATCTTGATCTGTCTTGGTGATTCTTGACCTCTCTTGGTTTTGGTATGACCTCGTGATATTTAGCTTTTCATTGAGTTTATGACTTACTGCTACTTTGCTCTCCTTCTTCACCCTGGTAGTGTGACCCCAGAATGACCTGGTGTGACTCGGTATACCACTTTCGCTTCAGTTGGCTGACCTGGCGGAAACCGGTGCATCTTTTACTACTTCTGTCCAGTGACCTATGACCTTTTGGTACTTTGACCTTATTACGAACTGATGGCACTTTTGATGGCGTTTTTGTGACCCGGTGCCAAATGACGGTGCCAGTGCCTGCATTCGTAAAAAAAAAAAAAAAAAAAAAAAAACACCTGCTAGGTTTACGATTCCCAAAACTCTCCCTCCGTTTGTATAAATCTTTCCCCCCATTCAGACATTTTTATCATTTTTGCTATCGCTTTTGTCTCCTGTTTTATTGGCAGTTACCCTACATATCGCTATTTGTATAGTGAGAAATACCCTTCCCCCTTTTCCGCTGATAAACGCACACACACACACACGTACACACGGACACGCACGTACATAAACTTCCTCCTGCCCCTTCCTTCCCCTCTCCCCCCTTCCCCCTTCCCTCTTCAACCAGGGGAGCAATAAACCAAGGTTGTTTTACTTGGCTCGTTTTCGAATGGAGGAGATAGGAGAGGGGGGAAGGAGAGGGAAGAGGGAGGGAGGAGAGGGAGAGGGGGAGGGGAAGGAAGGAGGGAGGAGGGGAGGGGAGAGGGAAGGGAGGGAGGAAGAGGGATAGGGAAGGAGGGAGCTTCGTAGGGGGGGGGAGAAG
>NW_020869319.1:785034-790034 GCF_003789085.1 Penaeus vannamei | reverse complement strand
GTTGGGGAAGCGGAGACCGGTTGTTATGGCGACCGGAGGAATGAATGGTCGTTGAAACTATCATTAATCCGGACTTGTAATTAGTATTGTTGCTGTCCGGGAGTGTGGTTGGGTTGTGGTTGACTGGTGTGGTGGTGGTTTGGTGGGTTGGTGTGTGGTGGACTGCGGTGTGGTGGGGTGGTGAATAGGACATAAGGATGTGGGGAATTGTGGTGTCCTGGGGTCGTACGTGTCTGGTGTGTGGTAGAGGATGTGTGGTTAACTAGTGTGTGGTAAAGGGTGTGTGGTTAACTAGTTTGTGGTAAAGGGTGTGTGGTAAAGGGTGTGTTGTTAACCGGTTTGTGTAAAGAGTGTGTGGTTAGCTGGTGCGTGGTACATTAGTACTGGGTTGACCGGTGTGTGGTGAAAGACTTGGCAGAATCGGTGTATTGTGCATAGGAATGTGGTGAGTTATTGTATACCTGTCGCTACCCGTGTTTGACGTGTGGTAGTTGTGCTTAACAGGTCTGTAAGTTGCTGTTGTGTACTGAGCTAGAGTGGGATTCGGCTTAGGATGAGCTTGTGTGTACAGTGACGGACAAAAGCCATGTCTCGAATCGAAGCCTTGAATCTGTCTCGCCCTATACGAAAAAGTGTAGTATAAAGCTTATGTTCGAAACGTAGTTCGAAATAGATTCGACAGGAGTTTTGATCCTGACTGTATCTTTAGTTAATGGTGGTATGAAGCAGCTGTTCGAAAGCGCAATTCAAATAGATTCGACAGGTGTTTTGACCGTGACTGTATCGTTAGTTAATGGTGGAATGAAGCAGCTGTTCGAAGCGCAATTCCAAATAGATTCGACAGGTGTTTTGACCGTGACTGTATCGTTAGTTAATGGTGGAATGAAGCAGCTGTTCGAAGCGCAATTTCCAAATAGATTCGACAGGTGTTTTGACCGTGACTGTATCGTTAAGTTAATGGTGGAATGATGTTCGAAGCGCAGTTCGAAATAGATTCGACAGGAGTTTTGATCCTGACTGTATCTTTAGTTAATGGTGGTATGAAGCAGCTGTTCGAATCGCAATTCGAAATAGATTCGACAGGCGTTTTGACCGTGACTATACAAAAGTAGTTAGAGGTGACTAAGTGTGTGATGAACTAGGATGTAATGAACTGACGTGTGGTGAATCTGAGCGAGATGAGTTGGTGTGTAGTGAACTAGTCTGTAGTGAGATGGTTTATGTAAGCTCGTAATTAGGACTTTGAATAGGATGCGTGCTTGAACTTTTGATGCGGAGCACTAAGGACGGGCCATAGGATTGTCCAGGAGAGGGGAAGAGAGGGGAGTGAAGGAGAAGTATATGAAAGGATGAGCGCTTGTGAAAGGGGACCACATCTTCACATAATTTTTTAGTCTTAGCACATCAGTACACTCCTAAGATCGTCGCATTTCGCAATTAAGATGACTTTGATGTTATCTGTCCTCAATTTCATTATATCCAGAGTAATGTCTCCATGACATAATGTAATTATTTATATAATGATCTTGTTAAATTTGTTCCGTGTTCTCAAAGGCCAGAATATGGAAGTTCTTAATGATTTTTCCCCTTATTCGCTTGAGCGTAGGAGAGAGCGAGAGAGATAGAGAGAGAAAAAGACATATGTCTCTCTCTCTCTCTCTCTCTCTCTCTCTCTCTCTCTCTCTCTGTCTCTCTCTCTTCTCTCTCTCTCTCTCTCTCTCTCTCTCTCTTCTCTCTCTCTCTCTCTCTCTCTCTCTCTCTCTCCTCTCTCTCTCTCTCTCTCTCTCTCTCTCTCTCTCTCTTCCTTCTCTCTCGTCTCTCTCTCTCTCTCTCTCTATATTATATATATATATATATATATATATATATATATATATATATATATATATATATATAGAGAGAGAGAGAGAGAGAGAGAGAGAGAGAGAAAGAAAGAGAGAGAGAAAGAAAGAAGCAGAGACACAGACAGACGGAGAAAGAGAGAGAAGGAGGATGAAATGACATGAAATGCAAAATATCAAAGTTATGTGACAATTAAACTTTATAAATATTACTCAGATAAGGCTTTGGCCCGAGAGATAGATTATAGTTTTAAAGTAGAAGCTCTAATTATCTTTTACTGAAGGGCGTAGGGACAGATGTGGAAAGAAAACCAAGAATAAAGGGGAATCAAAATAGAAGATAATCATTAGATAATCGAATTTCTTGTCGACTTATTCTGATTCACATATATAATAGAAGTGATGATAATGATGATGATATCTGTCATTTTATTAATGATGTTAAAAACAATGAAATGAATCATAAAAACATTGATAATACTAATAATGATGATGAGGATAATGATACTAGTAATAATAGTATTGATAATGATTATAGTAATGATAATTATATAGATAATAATATCGATAATGATATTAGTAGTGATAATGATAATGATAATAATAATAATAATAATGATAAATAATAATAACAATAGTAATGATAATGATAGTGATAATAGTAGCAATTATGATAATACTAATGTTAATGATGATGATAATGATAATAACAATAACAATTATAACAATGATAATGATAATATCAATAACGATTAGAGATAATATTGATAGCAATGATAGTGTTGATAATATGATAATAACAATAACAATAACAACATCAACAGTGATAAAATATGAAATAACAATAATAACAACAGCAATAATAATAACGATAACAATAACAAGAGTAATAACAACAAGAACTATACTAATAATAACAATAACAATACTAATAAGACCAACAATAATAATGATAATATCAATAATTCCTGAACCGCATTAACCCTTTACCGGGCACACATTTTAAAAACAGAAAAATGGCAATAGGACAAAGTCATAAATATAATGAATGGATCACTGCACATCAGTGACACAGGAGTTCAACAGTACACCCCGTTTCCCCCTCAAAAAAATTATAAACAAATACAGGAAGATATGAAGAGAGAGAGACAGAGAGAGACAGAGAGACAGGGAGAATGAGAGGAAGAGAGAAAGAGAGAAAGAGAGAAAGAGAAAAGAGAGAGAAGAGAGAAAGAGAGAAAGAAAGAGAGAAAGAGAGAAAGAGAAAGAGAAAGAAGAAAGAGAAAGAGAAAGAGAAAGAGAAAGAGAAAGAGAAAGAGAAAAGAAAGGAAAGAGAAGAGAGAGAGAGAGAGAGAGAGAGAGAGAGAGAAAAGAGAAAGAGGAGAAGAGAGAGAGAGAGAGAGGGGGGGGGGGGGGAGAGAGGAGAGAGAGACAGTGAAATTCGATGTAAATAAAAATGGTATGGGAAGATGAACAGATAGAGAGAGAAAGTGATTAACGTGATAAATGATGTAACAGAGTAGTGAAGATGAAAACAAGGGAATGAGAAAATGTGAAAAAGGATGTTATTAAAAATGCTAAAATAGGGAAGAGAGATGCAATATGTGAAGGAAAAGAGAAAGGAGGGGGGAGGTAACGGCGAAGTATAATTAAAGAAAGAGAAAGAGGAGGAATAGGAACGAAAATGAAAGAAAGAGAAAGAATAGGAATAGGAAGGGAAAGAGAAAGAAAGATAAAGAGGAGGAATAGGAAGGGGGCAGAAAAATAGTATGATGGGAAAACAAACCTAGAGGAGAGGTGAGAAAAGGCATTCAAATAAAGAGAGCAAAAATATAGATCGAAAAATCATAACACAGTTAAAGAATCACAGATAAGACAAAGAAAAAAAGACAACATAGAAATAAACAAAACGAAGAGCAAATAAAAACATAGTTAATTACAAAATAATAATGATGATGATGATGATAATGAAGATAATGATGATAACGATGATAATGATAATAATGATAAACAACCAGACTACAAAAAGGAAGGAAAGGCCTAGACCAGGGAACCAGCCACGGCCTTGTCCATATGGGCTGAGCAGGTCTTCCTAGCCCCATTATGCGATCANAAAAGAAAGAGAAAGAGGAGAGAGGGAAGAAGAAGTTGAAAAGAGAGAGAGAGAGAGAGAGAGTGTGAAAGAGAGAGAGAGAGAGATGAGAGAGAGAGAGAGAGAGAGAGAGGGTAAAGTAGAGGTGGGTTAAATAAAAGACGGGTTTAAATCAATTTTAAAATTCAAGGTTAAAAAAAGAAAAAAAGTGAAAAAAGAATGAGACAAAAAGAAAAAAGAAAAAAAAAAGAAAAAAAGATAAAGCAAGGAAAAAAAATAATCAGAAAAAAAAAAGTAAGAAATAAAAAGAAAGAGAAAAAAAGGGAATGAGATTAAAAATAGGAAAAAAAATGCTTACTCCAGCGAATTTTATTTAATGAAAATATCAGAAGTTCAAATGAAATGTGATGATTAAGTAATTTTGATTTCGACGCTCTTTCATGAGGTATGCTAATCAGCCCAATAATGATTGAATTAAGGATAAGGATAAGCAGATGAATATGTGAATATGTGTTATTGATAGTCAAATAATTAATTATAAGATCGTGACAAAGGAGAATAATACACAATCAAAGACACAAATGAAAAATACAAAAAAGAAAAAAAAAAAAAAATCAGGTAAAGAAAAGATACTTATGCCAATAATAAATAGGAAATCGTGGATAATAAATCATATTGATGGGCAGATAATAAAAAAAGAAAGAAAAGAAGAAGAAGAAGAAAAAAGAAAACATAATCATACCGATGAACATAAAGGCTAGACAGATCAGGAAAAGAAGAAAAGATAAAAAGAAGAAGGAAAGAAAAGGAAAGGGAGAGAAAAGAGGTAGACTGATATTCTTTTCGTTCTTCGTTTCCGCTGATCAGCCTCCCCTCCCCCCCCCTATCTCCCCTTCTCCTCCCCCCCCCCAAATCTCCCTCCCCCCCCACCAATCTCCCCTTCTCCCCCCCCCCCCCCCTGCGTATCTCATCTTTTCCCTTACTTTATCTAATGTTTTTTTGCCCTGTATCTTCTCGCTCTCCTTTCTCCCTCTATTTCTCTTCCCCTTTCTTACCACCCCCCCCCG